>NDFZ01004459.1:18085-90174 GCA_002192655.3 Mamestra configurata
CGCGCCCGCTGCGCCTCGCGCCCGGCTCCATTGATAGTCCGCGCGGGCTGCCGGCGACACGCCATCCATGCCCAGCGACACGCGATGCACATAGCTCTGCTTCTGCCGTACGAACCCCTGCCGTCACTCAAACCCCAACTAAAATGTGACTTAAAGCATCGGTGCTGTCTAACCGTGAAGTGATCTCCCCTATTATATTACTTCTTTTAGCCAAAAAACATACCGTGCATTATTATTTACTTGAGTGTTTGAGATTCGCGGCTGAACAGTTGGACATTGTGGAGGTCGTTCACTGTTCTGACAGGTTGCCCCGCAGCTCGCGAGCGCTGCACGCGATGCTCGAGCTTCACCAACTGCGTTTATCAATCGGTGCCAAGGATGAGGCCTAATATTTATGAATATAAGTTTTGAGAACCGACTATCAACTAAATAGTTAAAGATTAGAAGCTTACGTGCTAATACCTATATTTTATGTTATAAATACACAGGTTTCACTTAAATACTGCTGCCGATAAGGGCAAAGTGATAAAGTTATCTGAACATTATGTATGTCGAAGTGTTCAAAGCAATAGGAGATTAGCCTGAAACATTTGTTATTTATATATTGACATTGCATAGCTGGGAAGCCAGGAGTGTTTATATAATAGCGAGCGAGAGTGTCATCTTACTGAGCTCGGCAAGAACAACAGTCATTAGTGAGCAGCGGCGCGGGCGCGGCGAGCTCTAGCAGGCGACGTCAGGGCGATGACGATCGCGCGATAGGTCAGTCGCGAGTGCGTGACGCGTGGTATGTAGTGAGTCAGTGCGGAGGACCGGTGCTCGAACGCGCGGCAGTCATGCAGCGGTCAGGGTCCCAGGCGGAGCGGTTGGGCGGCGCGGGCGCCGGCGCCGCCTTCATCGCCAAGAGCTCGGCGTCGGAGCACAGCATGTCCACCGGCGTTGCGGCCGGCGGCGGCTCGCTGCCGCGCACGCTCAGCACCAGCGTGCTCAGAATTAAAAACAGATCCACGTTTTGGGAGAAGTTCTGGGACGAACGCACCAGGCGCGATGCGTGAGTAAAATTAGCTGTTTTTCATCGACCTCTTGACGTTTAGTTATGTTATGTTATGTTATGAAACACAAAATATCACCAACCAAATCCACGCGAAATTAATATATGGATCATCATGCTGGGAAAACAGACAGCATGATCAAATTTTTCACACATTTGGTCAAATTGGGTGCCTAATTAAAGGAAAATTCCAACGGTACTCAATTACTTCTAACCTAACCTAGCCACATCCAATAATTACGTAGAGCTAGATAAGTAAAAAATATTGACGATCGACTTAACACTTCCACATACGGACTAATTATAATGTACCTATAGGTATTGTATGTAGCGATATACTACGACACAAAATGTTTGAATTTTCTTTTAACAAGTTCTCTATTTTTAGGCAATGTCAAAAACAAACGCGCGGCCACAATGTGTCGACATGTAACTATTTAGTTCCATCTCGACTCAACAACATGTAGATCGTTGTTAACTTGTAAATCAATCGCAGTATACATCATGCCTACTCGTTTGTTATTACATTGAAAATAGCCTCATAAATCTCATTGTTTTCTTTGCGCCGTAATTGTTTTTGTTGTACCTACTTCTAGAGAGTATGTACGAAGTACGTAGGCATTAACCTTAATAAGAATTTTCATCTTGATCCTCGCTCCTCGCTCGGTAGTCGTGGGGTACATTCATCTGGGTTTGTGTTTAGAGTAATTGCGCGCTGACTATCTAAGCTCTCTGGGGAGCGCGTCAGCCCGCGTCCCTCCGTGCTCACTACCGTAAAAACAAATGTACATTATTCTTCGCAACAATTAATAACATGAGCGTTGTTTGCGAACAGCAAACTACAATATATGACGTAGATGGTTAATTAATTGAAGCAACCGTAGCGTCCATCGCTGAGGTTCCAAAAAACGAGCTGACCGTTAATTGGGTAGACAAAAACACGTACAGTGAGCGCCTGTTGTAGAGTAAAAAGCATCCGTCATTTTTCCATAACGTTTCGTAGACATGTTAAAAGCCTTTTTGGCTGTAAACTAGAGTCAGTTATTAATGAAATATTACCGGCTGTGACATCGTTACGAGCAGACAATAAAATTGGCCGACTGAACTTTTTCATCAAGATGAACGACCAGGAAAACAAAAACAGACTTCGTTCTAACTGATATTTTACTTGGCAGTTGCCTATAATAATAGGGCTCACAGCCTGTATTTGCAAAACTTATGGAATCTATTGTTTCTGATCAAATATTCGCCTAACCGAATGAACGTGAACGGTGGGCTGGCTGCTACGTGGGTCCAATACGCCTCAAACCACTCTTGCGTGAAATAAGACAATTAAAGGGATTGAACGATGGTTGAAACTAGAGGTAGTATTTGTATGTAGACATCTAACGACGTCAGCATAAATGGTAAATGTATAGGTACGTCCCGTTCTATGCAACATGCATATAGAATAGATAGATGATAGCAATTTGCATTCACCTTCACTGCGGTATTTAACTGTAATAGCGTTGGAGCGGATCTCCGTACACCTACCTGTCACTTTATATAGATTACACCCACCTGGGAGGGCTTTCCCGATAATTGCCAACTAAACTTTTAAATAAGCGTGAATAAGTACCTAGAGTAAATCTGCGCATTATTATCGAGGAAACATTTTACAGACATGGAAGGAATAAAGGCGATGTTTGAGCAACAAGTCTAACAAAGTAGCCGCGTTTGACGTCACGACTTTATGCAGCAATTTCTAAGTCCTATAAACCAATTTAAATTTTTATTAAAGGTACATTTATTCTACGATTCGATTTATTTGATTTACAAAGCTGAAAGCTGCTCTTTGAACTGTGGCTGGTGCCGCAGATTTCAAACGTCGCTTCGATTTTGGCGTAAATTAATCCAATATAGCCAATAGATTGTGTAAGCATGAATTTCTCCACGTGTACCTACGAATAAATAATATTGTAACTCAATCTGCAGTATATGACGTCAGTAAAACAGGACACCTTTCTGATAAATTAAAAAACTCGTTTTGACCGATAGAAATTACAAATAAATACATATTCTTGTAGTCAAAAACCTAAATAAGTTGTATTCTGATTGTAAAGGTTAATTCGCTAAATATATCCCAAAAATACCACTATCTGATTCAAGTAATGTATCTGAATATTTTATGAATCTTTTAGCCTAATCTTGGTCTTTTACAACTAAATCTCATTTTTATTCCCTTTTCGTTGGGCACGGTAGGCAAATTCTAGCCGACTATGTAGCCGGCTGGAAATAGACTTCGTTCGTAGAATGGTATTGAATTGTTTTTATAAAATAAAAGCTTAGCTATGTTGCCTAGTTAACAGCGTGGGCGTTAATTGGAAACACGTGGCAGGTGCACCCAGCAGCCTCTCCGTGCCTACAAATAGAATGGAAGAGATGAAAGCATTCATCTACATTTTACTAACTAAAGTTCAAACGGCACTTTACATCCCGACCTTTGTCTATTTTTATACTTCATTATTGAGTTAAATTGATTTAAAATCATGAGCTACTTTAATTGTGATCGTTTTCCAACGCAGATACGTTCACCTTACGGGATGAGTGGCTTGTTGAACTCCACTAACAAAAGAGCCGTTTTGTTATCAAAAGCTTTATCTAAAGGGATCCGATTATTTAGTGTAGGGACCCTGATTACGCCGAACACTCAAGTTCAAAAACCAAGCTTGTTTATTAACGTCAAAATGATAAACGATTTGCTTGCAATTTTATGGAATTTTGCCAAAATTTATAGCAAATACCAAACTTGTCTGCGGATTTAACTGTAAACATCTACTGACGTGACCATGTTTCTGCTCAAACACAAAGAAACTCCTATATTGTACCACATGTACATGTGCAGTGGATGCCGATAAACAGGTACATATATAATGTTATTTCCATGGCATTGGCAAGCTTTAACCTATGCCAACAGATTCTCTATCATCAGTGCCAAGCATCCGATGAAACGTGAATGGACTTATTAAAGTTAGCAATAATATCAACAATATTATTATTATTATTAGTATTATATAATATTATCTGTATATTTTTTCCGAAATGTTAAAATTCAATTTTGAATCTTATTTTTATTTATTGTACACCTACCACAGTATAGTCTTTATAACCCAAAGGTTGACTGGTAGAGAATGCCTTGATGCATTAAGTCCGCCCATGTACCACTATTGTACATAAAGTTTAAATAAACAATAATCATTGATACCTATACAGAAGAAGAAAGCTGTCAATACAGTTGGAATAAAACATGTTTCACTTATGAAAAGTAAACTTTAAAAACGTCTCTCATTTTAACCAACAAACTTGGTTCTCGTTTATATTCTAAGAAAAATGACTTGAAGGACATAACATGATAATATTTTAAAAGAATTATGAGATAACGTAATACCTCATTCAGTAAAATCATAACTTTGTTGAGCACACGACATTGTTCCGCCATGTTCTATCTGAATTTATCTTCAACAAACCACAAATCAACTGCAGTGCGTCTGGTGTCGACTTTATTATTGTGTATACTAAAATTCAATTACCACAAAACGTACCTATTAACTATTCCTTTGAACGACTGTATAGTTATACAATAATACATTGGACCAGGAATCTTTGAACTTTCTTTATCACGTATTGTATGAGAACGAGGACGTGGTCTCGGCGCCGAAAATGTTCCTTCATTATTAACTTTTACCTGAACTTTATGTGAAGATAAACCCCAAACTTTCTCAGTTTAATATACGAGAATCCTTCGGTAGTCTTAATGGAGTTGATAGTCTCTAACAGATAACGAACATATGAGCTTAAGGCCGTGGAGTACGTCAGGGGAAATAATCGTCGCCCTTCAAACTTCATGTTTTACTGCGTGCGTCCTGAATAGAAACTTCACGCTGCATAATTGCCTGCATTGGATTTCCCACGTGTTGAAACAATATTGTTCGCAATGTCGTTTGTTAAATCTGTTTGCCATGTTTTTATTTAAAATACTTTAATCTGTCCGAAATTTGAATAATCTCGAAATAATTAAAGCACCCCAAAGCTTGTTTGAGAACGTCTCAAATGTCAAGAAAAGAGAGGAAAAGACGGCATTTAAGATTGACGTCAATGAGATAGATCTTGCACAATAGAAAACCCTATTAGGTACTTGAGGAAAACGTTAATATCCTCAAAAAATTATGATGTTCGGTATCCTGCCGAAGATATTATATTGTATTCCTGGTTTCACGACAACAATTCCATAAGAAGATTGTTTTATGAATAAAAATAGAATGGGACATAAGTCTGTGACAGTCGCCGATATCGTGTGCCCTTTCCTTTATACCGATCATGTTTCCCTCGCAGCCATTGTATGTAGAGATGTTATCCGAACACACGGAACGTAATATATAAGGATAAGTAAACACGGGTAGGTATCCGATACCGAGACCCATCGTCAATAATAAACGAGATTTCGCGATTTGAAATCGATCATTCGGTGTTGCATAATCGTAATAGAGTTTGCAGCCTGTGAGTGTGCACCTGACTGAATATATCAATCGAATCTTCGAATGAAACATGTAACCGCGACATGTTTCATTCGAAGATTCGATTAAATCTCCAGTGGTTTATTGTGCACCAATAAATATTTACAATTTTATTTTCTCACTCACCATAAATATTTAAAAGTCTGTGAAAGCAGAATGATTTGCGATCCTTTGAATGTTTAATGGTGCATCGAAAATAAATATGATCTATGTTCAATCGTCTCCACACAGCTCTTAATTTTCTTAAACAAATTCTCTTTTTTAGATCACGCTAATGAATACATTTATTCGCCGCATAGTAAATATCTATGAGATATTTACTTTGCGGCGAATAAATGTATTCCTTTTTTTTCTTTTTTTGACACATAATATGCTTATTTTTATTGATACACCAGTGTATACGGCATCGTATAGTTAATAGATAGGCTAAATTTTGTGGCTTGCTTCAATATAACTTATGATCTTATTGAAAATATGTTAACGTATAAAAAGGGCTTTATCAACATCGTTTATTATTAGAATTAATCCCATAACTTCTCATTATTAAATTATGTAGCAGAATTCAAACATATTTAATGAAAGTTCTTGCTCCACCCTATTGTCCGATGCAAAACGGACCGGGCAAACCTATTAAAAGTTTCAAACAAAGTTGAGAACTCATTGACAAACGATCAAATAAACAACGCTAACGGGACAAGGGTTCTGTACGATACAGATACTCGCAGGTGGTACATTATTCATGTTTTATTTACTGCATAATTACCGTTATCAAATTAATACGACTCTAAAATTTAAACTTTTCACACTCATATAATACATCTAAAACGACCATAAAAGGGGTTTTCAAACTAAGGGTGAAACCAAAGGTGAACAAACCATTGACAGTGAGACAAGAATCTGCGTACATCGAGAAAAGTTTCAAAGAAAAACAAATAAAATGAAAGGCAGTAAAAACAAAACGTACATTTTGAGTTTTATTACGTTGTAGTAAAATGTGTAAGTTTTATAACGAAAGCTCGCTCGTCTGTACCTACGCAGAGAAAAAACTAAGCTTTACAGCGCATTTACATTTTACTTTAATATTCATTAAGTTAAAGGTAGTACAAAGATCAAAAGAAAAACAAAATCTATGAAGAGAAAAGTTTGGTTTGGAACGATCAATAATTCACCTCTTTGAACGAATGTATTTGCTAAAAGCTATCGATTTACCGAGAAATATGACGGCGGGTTGTTGGTTTTGTGTTTAGCTTTACAAATAGCTTTTAATATTTAGTAGTTGTCGAAGCAATTTACTTTAAAATTACGTTGTAATGTAGAAAGGTAGTAATTTCCATTTAGGTAGTTCAGTGAGCAGAGGATGTCTACGTTATTTCCTCTTCCGTCGGCCACGGCTGGAATCATAAAACCAATTTTCTCCCTCTAGACAACCTGTTAAGAGTTTTTCAACGAATAAATCAAAACACGGGTTATTGTACAGTAAACAAATATAAACCAGTACCGAATTACCGCTTCAGGTTCTCTCAAAATATTTATGAATGTTGTTTTCGACCCGGAATTTACCAGTCTCCTTAAGCCTATTTTTAATTATTTCGTTTGTTTACTTTTAAGAAAATTTTAGTTTACATTTTTAAACATCTATTTCTTAAATAAAGGCGGTATCGGAAGCAGGGTCTAAGCTACCGGTAGTCGGGGCTCAATAGACAGGAACCTACTCACAATTTCGTGCTCACTCCACCTAAGTATTCACGGTGAGATGTTCACAGAATAGACCGGCTGATCTAACCGCACAACCACAGCTGTGACAGATTATCGTCAAGGCTTTGAGCCATCGAGCCATTGTTTGCCGTATTATTTATATATTTTTCATTGAATTTCTGACCATAGAGTGTAATCTCTACACAATGCAAGTCCCAAGCCTCACTCTTCAAAATAAGGACGCTGTTGGTAGCTAATGTTGTGATATTATTATAATACGATGTCCATAAAAGCTTAATCTTGTTTTTTCATAAGGAATTCAAAGGTGACCTTTCCGCCACCGTCTCCTTTGAAACATAAAGGAGTTGCAAAAATATGATTTACCAATAAACATTCTTGGGCTTGACAAATTCTTAACCATTTACAAATTTCATAAAATTTTTGCTACGCAGGTATTGAATAAAAAAATGGCTAGCCTTAAAATCATAATTTCTAATTTCAACAAAATTGTGGAAAAAACGAATGTTTTAAAATGATGAAAGTCGTGATAAAACTGGGAATAATTTTTCACTGACCCATCTCTTGTGATTTATCGTGTAATTCAATTGTTTATCGGCCCAATCTCGTTTATTTTCCGTTCTAATTTATTGCCGACTGCCTGGTAGGAATCATAGCAACGGGTTTTATTTTAGATAGGTATCGACCAATTTAACGCCCTGCTTTTTCGGATGGAAAGCCGTGTCAAGATTGTTCTAATTGCGATGTAAATTTTTGTAAATCTATTTTCAGGAGATTAAAACATTATTCGCAATGGTCAAAATCATGCTAGAAATAATATTTAGTTTTGTCCACCTGAATTTACTGTTAAAAAGTTCCGCAAATATTAGGTAAAAACCTCTTTAATATGTTACCTATACAATCTGTTTTAATCGACGATAGTTTTATCATAGACCAGAATGTCACACAAGATACAAGTCAAGTTTACTTAAAAGACGCATAATTTTTGTTCAGTGTGAGAAGATTATCTAATTTTATCTAAATGTCTTTCATAGGTGATTTTCCACAGAAGCTAGAATCCAGAGTTGAAGAGTTCAAAATGAGGTACGGCAGAAATATTATTTTCCCTCAACAAACGTAGAACACATACATAGATACCTTCAATATATATTATATTCTTGTAGGTAACGTCTATAAAACTACATAATTACATATGTATTTTAATGCCCATATGCATTCTTCATGATAAATATGTGAAGATGAAATCAAATAAATACTTGTAGAAAAGATAAGAATGAACAGGAAAAAAACCCGTTTTGGTTTAGTAACGCTGAGATAAATTCTTTTGAAACAGCCGGTGTTTGTAAAATAAAACTATACATACAACCGGATAACGCTTGTGTGTGGTGTGAACAAATACTTCATTAATGACTTAAGACTTAATTAACTTACAAAAACGTTACTCATGTTGTTGTTTGATGAGCGTACACACTCATTGGCTGCACACACATACATACAAACATAGTACTGTATCTGTCGGTGTAGTTAAATCTGTTTACGCGGAGTTTTCACAAACCCATTTTAAAGGGAAAGCGTCGGCCTTCAGCGCTGGAACTGGCGAATGGACGTAACAATAATAAAATTGTTTACATGTCGAATTGTACGTAACACAATAAGCGGCATCGTAATCTCGGAATGAGTTTTATACAATTTACCGTCCGTACGTGATTTGGCGCGGGTCCTCTACAGAAAATAGTACTCAAACAGAAAATGTATCGAAACCAATCTGAGGATAAGTACTAATATCGGGATTGTTAAAATGGCTTTTTCAAAGTACTGACCATAAAGAAAACTAGGTTCGTTCTAGGTTTAGCATTGAAACAAACCTAATGGAAGAGAATTTAGATAAAAAGGGAAATATGTATCAACATAAAAGACGATTGCATAAAATCAAAGAACCAGAAAGTAGCTTGCAATACAAAATCTTGCTGAATGTACTATAAATAAGATATATAAACTTTCACAGTTATCAAACATATACAGACAGTCTCTACAATTGCTATACAAGTACATATTTGCCTAGGCCGAAGTAATTTATTAATTGAGGGCAATAAAATTGTCTTTTATCTGCCTCAGTGCCTTTACAGATAAACTGACGGTTGGCTGACGCCTGATCAATACTGCTTTAAGAGCTTAAATACTGGCGAGAACGTACAGGCTTATTAAAAATTTTATCGGAGTTCAACGTTCCTTTATATTCATAGATGGCAAATTTCTAACATTGAAGATTCTACAAATAATTCCAACTCATTTTTATCGCACATAATACTTCGAAGAAAAGCCTGTATCGTGGAAAAATCAATAAAAGTGTTTCTCGTTCTAGCCCTTGTCTAATAATAGCCCTGAAAATTGACTCTAGCTGAATGATTGATAAGAAGAAGCGAGACAGCATAAACGTGCATTAAAGGTACTCATAAATCAATATTACGAGTATGTCTTCTACGTTATCGTAGCGTTGTAGAAGTTATTCGCTACTAGTTTCATTCATTTCCATTTTGCTATCGACAGTAGCCGTTACAAGTTCCTCTGGAGCTTTTGGTTTAGCTCCAACAACTGTGGAAGCTCCAACCGAATGACATTTAAACTTGTTGATCACAACTTTTCGGTCCCTTCCGGCTGCGGTAATGTCTAAACTAAATAAAACATTCTCAGTTTTGTGACTGTGAATGTCACAGATCCCAAACTTATGAAGGTAAATAATTTTTAGTTTGGAATACTTACAACGGACAACGAAGATAGCAAAAAAGGTAAAAAGGGTTTTTTACTTTTAGTCTTTATATGATAAAGATCCCAAAAATAAGAAACATGTTTTTACACTTTGGTAATTCCATTCCCGCTCAGTATCGGCCACTTCACCAGACATAAAACGTGTCTATTATTCGCTCTATTTATAACTTCACGCCATAGTGATTAGATCTTTTATGAGTTTTTATATGTGAAGTAATTTTAGATCCAATTGTCCAATTAGAGACGCCTAAAAATAACTCTAACAATAAGATATAGCGGGAGCTAAAAATATCATACGTATTAAACGCGAGGCGGTTTAATTAATACTGTGGTATTTGTGAAGCTCAACATAAACACACTGCGGAGTAATAAGAGAGATGCGTTGGCAGGAAACTTGTGTGGATAGAGTGCGGGGGTGTTCAACACAAACACAATATCATATCACATGCACCTGCAACCAATATAATATGTCAGTCTCCAACAGAACCGTAAACGCAAAAAATAGCTGAGATTTTCTAACCTGTGATGAATCCAATTTGTTACCGTAAAAGAATCAAATTAGTTGAACATATTGCAACAGAATCCTTCAAGACTGAAAACAAAGAAAACATTGCCTTTGTAGAAGCTGCGTTCGTAGAAGATAACACAATTTAGCTAGCTATTGAATAGATAGTGGAAACTTACGAGTACCTTTGATATCGATACCGAGGTATTACTTGTCTAACAAATAGAGTAACGTTTATATAAAGCTGTGGTGAGCAGTCTAGTACATAATTGCTGTGTGAGTGTGGAATAAACTTGTGTCTCACAAAGTCCATGACCCCTGCAAGTTCTATATATTTTTTGTAGCGCGTTGTAGCAAAAATACTAGAGACGTGGGTGGATTTCATTTGTTGTTTGTTCTAAGCAACGAGCTTAGATTTTTTAGGGTTCCGTACCCAAAGGGTAAAAATGTGACCCTGTTACTAAGACTCCTCTGTCCGTCTGTTGGTCTGTCACCAGGCTGTATCTCATGAACCGTGATAGCTAGACAGTTTTGGTACGGAACCCTTCGAGTCGGTGAGAGTCCGACTCACACTTGGCCGGTTTTTTATTTATCATGTGTATTTCGTTATACTTTATTGAGCTACAATAAAAAGTAGCCAGAGCATATTGATTGCTTAATTTAGTAGAATGCTATATTTGTGTTGTTTCTAAATCGTTTTAAGTGCTTTGCAGCTCATGCGACTGAAATGCTGATTTTCATGCGTGGGAAAGTTTTGTCTACTCCGCAATGCAAATTATCCTTTGTTCTTTTCAAGAAATTTCATCACAGTCAGTAAAGTTTAACCGTAAAACATACACAAATAGTCAATCTTATGTTTGCTTCTAGGGAATATTTTATGTATGGATGATTATTGTTCAAATCCTTTTTGTTAACATTCTTCGTAACAGTGAAAATTTGGAGCTAACATTATGTTACACAAGCAAAGAATATGTATAAAGCCTACCAAATAGGAATGTGAAAACTTTCCTCTCGATACTGCTAAAACGTTCTCATTTCATAAATCTATAATGAAAACATATTACACTACCCTCTTTATTAGGACGAATAATACCCCGCTTTGTTTATGAAGGTACTTCGTCTAAGTGAATAACGGATTATTACCTACTTACTATTCCCTTCTTGTGTACATATACCGATGTTGTTCTGGAGAACCATGTTGTTATGGGCCCTATTTTGTTAACTTATCCTATTCGGACAAACGATGAAAGAAGTTCCACAACTCTGTTTATCTCGTCAAACAATTTAAGACAATCAAATCTTCCACACCCACACGTCTACTATATACTCGTTACAGTTTCTCGAATCGTAGTAAATGATTTTCTTCTTATAAAACTTCGGTTACATTATTCTATTCGTACCTATCTGATATGCTCCGCTTGAAATAGTTCCACTGCCATTATTTTATATTCCTTATAATTGAGTTAGTTCTCTAGGGCAGGATGCAGTAAACGAGAAAAGTGGTCTGCCGCTATAGCCGTTCGTTAAATTTAATAGACGGCGGCTATAACTAGGCGCTTCGACTGGCGGAGAGTTGAGCACTCGTCCAAACGAGTCCTTACTACACACGTTAATATTCATGGCATACGCATTTAGGTCCCGCTGCCTCTAAAATGGGACATTTAAATTTAAAAGGTCCCATGTGATAAATATTCCTTATTTATCGCACAGTTACCCTGAAAATGACTCGAAATAACTTTGCATGAATCGGGTTTTATTTTCACTATGTAAAGCTTACAATAAATCAAAGCGAAAAATGTGCACGTTTTTTTCGACACGTAGGTAAACTGTTAACATAAACCAATAATAATACTACGTAGTAGTAAGATAAAACGCATTATAAATAACATTTCATGTGCATAGGGAAAACTAAAATACATGAAACGAGAGAATATGCCGTTTGTCAATTAATTACCTTTATCAAAATACCATCGGACGGAATGTGTATTTGATTAATAAAATTTATATTCTCTCCATCGTTAGTTTGAATGTTCCCTGGTACCGAGTGTTCGTGCAAAATACAAATACACCTAAAGCTTAAGTCTTATGTATCTGAGAGCAAACGATGTATTCCCGGGTTTTAGTGCAATAGCCTGTTTTATATGTAGATTTCTCTCCCGTATTCTCTCTCAGAACTGGGAGTAAATTTTGATTCACGACACGTCACGCTAAGGAAACTGCCAAGTCAACACGGAATAGATTACGAAGAATTCACGCATTATGACTAGTGCAGAAACACATAGGTATTAATCCATATAAAACATATTCAACCACTTGGATATGTGAGACTGCGCACGTGCGACAGTGAACGGTAGCGTAATTTTCTAAATAAGGTACATATTATCAAGGTGTGTCATGATAAGTGTAGTGTTCCACGGTAGGTAATATCTTGATGATACAATAATATCGTGCTCACGTACTCCAACTGGCTCGTCAGACTAAGGCACGCACGTGACGCCGCCTGGCAGCCTTCCAAACCGGTCCGCCAAATACAACGCCATCCTTACCTCCACATGACTGTCAGCTCACATGATTCCTACGATTGTAATAGATTCAACACTCAGTTAAATCACTTCTTGTACGTTATTTGTGTCACTGTTTATTTCAGTGCACTGTATCTATCATGAAATAGAAAAAGACGAAAATGTCACATGATACAATAATGGCCAACGAGCACGCGATGTCATTACTTATTGGTGTTCCTGCCCGCGCAATGTGCGCTGAGTACAAGTTTCAACTGTCAGATTTGTGACAGGACTCTTTTGAGTGAAACTCTGTAGAACGCTTGGTTTGTATAATAGTTTTGACAATGCCGTCTCTGGCAGCCGCGGCGCCTCGTTGCTCTGTGAAAATGATCATTAACTCGAATTAATGAATTAGTTGGAATTAGACGATTGCTAAAATAAAATAAATTCACTGTGTTTTGGTGTGCTTCATCAGTCAGTGTTGGAAGCGAAAATTATGCTGGTCATTTACTTTACCTCAATAACCTGAAACATATAGAAATTTAAAATCATACTCGTATGATATAGAATGTACTATGTATGTACATGCTTTATTCATATACACATTTCAGGTCGTTTTACCTTTTGGTATTTTAATAAACCTTGTAAGCACAATTTAATTTGAAGGAAAAGTAATAATAGAAAATTGCGAGTGTCTGTAAATGTTCTGGAACCTGTAGATAATATTAGTTCTTCCGAGTATACGTACTGAGACAAGTTTTCCGCCAGTACAAATGAAACTCAACCAGTGATATTGCGTTTTGTACAGTTGTCAAGCGATTATTTACAGGAGATTTTTATTGATTGTAATATTATATGATCGCACGTAGAAGATAGTAATAATGAATTGTCATATTTTGTTTCCCGAAATACGAGAATCACTTCTATTTCTTTTCTTTGTTATAATAATGTTTAAAGAGCAAATTTGTATCAAGAAATGCTAATGCATTCTTCATTGTCGAAAAGAAATAAGGTCTAGGATAGACTTTTTATAGCGTACACATTTTACTACGTTTTAGCCGTTTACGTAGCGTATCCGATTCGTAGCCTCTACTACGTTGCGGATTCACTGAGCTAGCGTCTGTAGAATATCTATGCTCAGTTCTCAGCCTATGTCAAACAACTCATTAAATTAAGATCAATATTTTAGCAAAATCATCAAGTTTTATATTTTTAATCGTTATCATAATAGATAGATAATAATACGCAATCTAAATCATTTTAATATTTGCGATGTATCCATTTTGTTTACGATGTAAACACAGATACGAGGTAATGCTCGGACGCTCCGCCCGTACGACGCTCAAATGTTGTTTCTTAATATCATCTCACATCTCATCACAACATACTCGCCAAAGAAAACAAACTCCGGTCCACCATCCCCTTTAATACTCGAAAATATCTCTTCATACAAATTTTGCTCTCATGAATAAATATCCTATAGTCTCCGTGTATTCGTATTTTTACTACCACAGTCCTATTTGAATGTTAAAGCGTCGCAGCTATTATTTTATTAGCCATTTCAAATTGTTTTAAACGAGACAGCGTTTTATTGACAGTCTTAACTTTTGTTTTTCTTTTAAGAGTAATTTAAATAATGAAATTCGGAGGATAAACGACGGATGATGGTAATTGGCATTTACAAGAAACAGGAGTAAGGTATCTTAACTTAAAAATAACCTTGAGGAAAACAGTGAAGTGGAAAGATTACATTATACCTTCTATCGGTGTCAGGGTGAAAAAATGGGGCTCATGAAAAGTGGAAAGTGCTATTAATTTACACATCAATGAGCCGTTGTTTATGGTCGAGAGACACCGCCGCAGAGCGTCCGCGACGTCTATAAAAATATCATAAACACAGCCCGTGAAATTAACGATCCTATGAAAATGAAAACAAAAGAATGTCAACGAATGACGTTTCAATGTAATTTTCATGATGACTTTACATAATCAACAAAATTAAACACGGATTTACTTACTATCTCTGAGAACATATTACGTAGATGGTCGTTTACACCCCAAATTAATATTTCGTAAATTTTTGATGATATTGCAGTTACAAAGCATTAGGAACTTGTTTCCTAAGTTCCTAACCAGAAAGCCACTTCTATTAGCAACGGTAATTTGAGTGCAAGGTAGGTACACTAACTTTAAAGAGATTAAAATTATCTTGCGACTTCCCACAGGTAGATGTGAGCTCTACATAAAAGGTTCGTTTCAAAGAGGGGGATTACAAATAGGTACTCGGTGGATTAAGTATTGTACCAAAAACGAAATCAAATAAAGTATAATGCAACTAGGTAGGTATACCAACGGTAGCAGTCACAGCCTTAATCTCAAAACGTCGCGTTTTACACTACGTTCGTTTGTAGCTTTGAGCGCTTACATACAAAATGTGTGCCTACAAGATCCACAAATATCAAACATCCTCACTTTTATATTATTCTTCTTCCTAACCTTTCACACCTTAACTCACGGCGTCAAGAATTTCTGTCTGTTCGGTTAGTTTCTTCTTGTTAAAAAGCTTCGTCATACTGGTCCACCACGACAAAGGAGGTCGTCCTCGACTTATTTAACCTTCTGGTAGGCTCAGAGTCAACCTCACAGCGTGCTATTCTGTTCTTCTTATGAAATGTCCGTACCTCCTCTATCTGCTTTCTACTTTAGGAGCTAGAGCTACTTTGTACCGTACAGGATTTATTCGTCTCTTATAATATGCTTTGTATTCCTGTAGCTATTTAGTTCACATGGAAAGCTTTACAAATGCCGCTTTTATGACCGAAACACGCATAAAATGAGCTCCAGTAAGAACAGATAGTAGCTAGGTAAACGTCAAACATACCTTTATTATGAAAGTCTAACGGTAACATCTGGACAGTTCATTGCGTGGGGTGATTAGTCTTGCAAATGAACCACAACTTGAAACGTCTTTGAAATTTTATCTAGCCGTATCGCATACCTACATAATAATTATTCTTCATACTCGTCGTAGCGTTGGCATCACTTCATAATTTATTATGTTTCCTAGTCAATAGGAATATAAATAACGCTTGCTTGAAGCAACACAATACAAAATATACTTGAACAGTAAATCTTAATTATGTACAAAGCTATAAAGTTCAATGAGTCATTGCACATTAAATACATAAACTTTGAAATCCTCGATCCTCGTCTTCTGATACCTCTCGATTGCTAATGAAGCCAATATTGACTATTGTGTAAACAAACAACCCTCCAACCGTTTACCTGGGTATAATTACACAGGTATAAACTTGCTCTATGAGCCTGAGATTTCTTTCCAGTCTAACTTTTCAAGTTAATCATAAATAACTTTTAACTACGTCACGCAAAGTAATTCTTTTCAAAGGTTTAAAAATGAAAATTGAAAATTCTGTTCAAACTTTTTTTATTGGAGATTCCTTGAAAGTAGCTAATTAATTGAACATCAAATAAATATGAAGTAGATTCTATGCGTCCTTTGAGTATAAACCAACCACTAATGCCAATAGAAACTATAAGACATCTTCAGAGTTGCGCTCCAATGAATTTGTCAGGTTTCCCAAGTTCAGGTATTAAAGTGTGGAGGTATCTTCCTCGTCTTGCGCCCCACACCCTTCTATAAATAACATTGAGGGTAAGCTGGGAAAATATATTCGCAGAAATCATAATTTCGTTTACATCTAGACTTGAAAACTTTTCAGGTTCCATTGTTAGGGTTTTTAATAACTGTACTGTTGTTACTTTAATCAAATATGTTTTGAATCAGATGAACCTTTTTCAATACAACAAACAAACATTTTCACTAAAGAATCTATGGTAGCTACTTCTACTGGTGAGCAATATAGAAACATTAAAATCGTTCTTATTACATTTGTTTTATACAGAAGTATGTTTCAGGTAAGTTAAACGTCTTATTATACAGCCATTACGAATAAGTACCGAGAGGTACTTCAGGCTTTTTCTCAATATTTCAGTTGCCGTATTAATGAGCTTATATTTACTTGGTGAATTGTAAAAGGAACGCATGTTAAATTCATATGTACATAAGGGTACAAGCATTTATATTTGAAATGACTTTATTTTTATATTATCATTCGTTACAATTATATTACCTACAGTTTGAGTTTTTTTGCTCTGTCTTAATGAAAATTCAGGAATATGTACATATTACTATGGTAAGGGAATCCTGTCGTTGCCTGAAGAATACTATGCTTGAAGACATGCCTGAGCCTTGATTGCCTGCTTGAGCATCGTGCTAGATCAAACTACAGACCCACATTTTCAAATAAATTAAAAAAAAACACCGAATGCATATTTTTCATTTTTAAGAACATTTTTATTAGTTAGTGTTATAATTCTAATTCTGTTCTACCACTGGCTGTTGATCGACGTTTCATCTTGTTTAATGTAATATTAAAGATATAAATCACCATAAAGTTTTATTATATCCCATCAAACTATCGCAAAACTATAAATCAATCTATTATTACTATATACCCATTTCTTTAAGTACCACTCTGAGAGAAGGTTGTTCCTGAACAATATATATTATGTATTTCCCTTTTAGACCCACAGCGTTCTAAGTACTAACTTATAACAAGAAATCCTATTCAGAAAACAGTGTTAAATATTTAAGAACATTTTATAAACTTCCAACTCGTAAACTTTTATGTTTCAGCCCTTGTCGCCTTTTACTGAAACAATATTTGAACACTGCGACTCGTTTCTAACCTTGGGAACTTGTTAGACATAACTGTACCTATTCTGTAGCTAGGTAAGGAATACAGGATCATTATCAACTCAAAATATGTACGCAATGATATCAAATTTCCAGCCTCAAAACAGAATCCTTTTGTAAGCCGCCTCTAGCTCCTTTCATTATAGATTTGCCTCATGATTTGTTTGAGCGTATTCGTAGCGATTTGCATCTTGGCTGTGTATTTACAAGGTTTATTTTTGTCCGCAGCCACGGGGAAGACTTGATAGTGACGCCCTTCGCGCAGGTCCTGGCGAGCCTGCGCAGTGTTCGCAACAACTTCTTATGCCTCACCAACGTGCCCGTCGCCAAGTAAGTCATTCTTTTGTTTCTGTTCGCACCGCCACTCAACGCGACCGAATGAAATCTTGAGATCCCTTCAGTCACAGAACGAAGTAGATTTGTTAAAAATATACTAAGGTATCTTTATACTAAGGTACCTTTGCCTCTGTATTCTATACGAGAGAAAGAGACATGAAAAGCCGAACAAATACTGTTACCTACCTACATAAAAGCTTGAAGTGCTGAAAAAGCAAATATTTGCGTTGACGTTACAGGCAGGCGCTATTCAGACTCGTGTAAACTACACTTCGTCATAACACAAACAACTAAATGACTGATACTAAATATTCATAAATTTACGTTACGAATTAGTTTCGCAGTTCAGCCGCGTTTCTGCTCCACAACAAATTACATGCCATTTAGATTACCGAAGCTACGAAATTCTGAATAATTATAATTTGAGATTGCATGTCGTAGAGCGGGCTTTGAGCAGGCTTATGTGCATTTGTTGTAAATTGAAAACACACTATCTGTAAGGAATCTAACGTTCTCCTTCCTTCCTTATGTGGCCAACGATGGGAAATATAATAATTATTTAATGCGTCGCCTGTTCATCGTAAGTGAACTCGGTTTTTCAATGAACAACACACAAAAAAAAATTATCGTTATTTCCGAATGGTTTTTGTGACCACAAGAGGATGTAATTTAATTTTCCTATTTGATATGCAAACATTTGTTTGGTAAGCCCCAATGAAGATTCGGTGCACAAAGTACAGTAAAAGGAAAACCAAAACACCGAAATATATATTAGGACGTCGCCCCACATAATATGGAAGGTATCCCGCTATCTGCTTCGTGCGATCGTATCAACAAACAGTTGAGGGGTTGACTTCTTTGTTATTTACGTTATTTTCGAGCAAATTTTCTTCCGTTCCTTTTTATTCCTTCGATAAACTGAATGTACCTACTTACGTCACTAATCAGAGTGATTGATAATAAAGTGCGTTCCTTCAATTAGAGAAGGAGAAGAACTTATATGCAGCAATTTTGACCCCGGTAACTTGGGGTCAAAATTGTGTTTTTTGGAAGTTGTCTACATCACGACTAAACATTGCTAATTGTGAGAAATTTTGTCTACTCTAGTAATCCATTATAGTATAGTAAACTGATAGTTTTCTGAAAGCTCATGAACAGATATTATCCCTCGGATAACAAATTATCAAAAAAAACACCCATTACCTTGGAAATCAAGCGACGTAAAAATCAAGCTATGTACAATTCCAAGGCTTCTCTTGTATAAACAAGATACGATTACTAAAAAAAAAACTCAATTTGGTCCCCAAGTTACCGGGGTCAAAATAGTTGCAAATTATCTCTAGAAATTACCCTGCATGTATACACGCACCCCTTTAGAAGTCTTCACAGAGCTTAGCCAATCATATAAATTTATGAAAAGACAATGTTAATATAATAAAACTAGCTTTTGCCCGCGACGTCGTCGCTTGCGTTAAAGTAGCCTATAACCGTCTCCATGGTCTCATCTATCTCCGTACAAAGTTCATCAAAATGGGTTCAGTGATTTAGGCGTGAAAGCATAACAAACAAACACACTTTCGCTTTTTTAATATTAGTTTACGATAAAATTATCTAATGAAGAATCATGAACGTTTTAATAGGTTTTTTTTTGTATTAGTTATCTACCTACTCAGAAATCCAAATATCCTATCCTATACCTACATGTACAATTGTACACGTTTTATGAATGTCTAGCTTCCGCCCGCGGCTTCGCTCTCATAAAAATCTATAAAAAGTAGCCTATGTGTTATTCGACGATATGCACTATGCACATGTGTGCCAAATTTCGTCCAAATTCCTTCAGTCGTTTTCGCCTGATTGTTGCACAAACATACAAGCTGTCACATTTATAATATTAGTAGGATTTTAAATATGGTCTACCAAAAATACCGAACTTTGACTGACTAATACATAAACTATTCAACTTTATTCTTAAAATTCATTTTGTTACGAGTATTGTTGGTTAATTTATTTGTGATTCATTTTTAGGTCAACCAAAATTACCTTTAGCTACTCATACAAAACAATAGCTACACTTTATAATTGTTTCGATTTTTTGAAAATGTAAGGTGGTTTATACGTTTTTATTAAAAAGTCGTCGTAAGATTTTATACAATGCTACATTATTTTTTCATCATTAGTTTAGGATTTGTCAAAGTTCAATACCTGTTGTCAAGCCTAAGCCAGCGCCAAAAATATAAAAAAATCTTCTCAATTTCTTACATTTTGAGTAAAACCAAATTTTTATTTTCATTTTTGTTAAAGTAGAATGCGCTTCCTATTAAGTACAAGTGCAATAATTACTTTGCTTTACCTTGGGGCACTACCCACAGTAATAAAATGTTAGGTCACGTCCACCTGGGACAACCCTACTCGTAATTACGCCCGTCAGACTCACCACTAGTTGAGACTTGAGAAGTCCTTTAGACCTATAATTTCACTGGCATCACTTTTATTCGAAACAATGAGAAAAATTCTAAAAGTAGTTCTCTACAAGGCTATGGAATACCAGTACTTTATAACATCGAGTGTCGTCACATAGGTACCTGATCATATAAACGGTTAACAATGGAAAAGCTGTCACAAGATTACCACAAAAGATCAACCGTTCACGAGTTTGCATTTATCATAAATATCT
This sequence comes from Mamestra configurata, assembly GCA_002192655.3. Lineage (NCBI taxonomy): Eukaryota > Metazoa > Arthropoda > Insecta > Lepidoptera > Noctuidae > Mamestra > Mamestra configurata. The sequence continues at coordinate 38,968 of NDFZ01004459.1, forward strand.
GCGTAAGTAGTAGTCTTACGTGTGTCTCGACTTCGTCATCGATGTTGATATTATCTTATGCGCGTGAGTTGATCCAAGGTCTTCCTACTGAGATGTGTGAATCTTTGGATGCGCAAAGTAACTGTGCTCACAAGTATTCAACGCGTTATATTAATATTTGAAACAGCGTACCGTAATAAAGTGTTGTAATAATAATCATTAAGTACATACTACCTGTTGTAAATTAACTGATAAGTTTAACTTATCGCGCCACTCGAAGTATGATTAAAAGCTTTCGACGGGTAGACATAGATAGTGTCATGATGTGGGAAAAACGCAGTTGTTGTACACAAGCGCCATGTTTGTTGCAAGGAGGCGTGTTTCTTGCATCAAAAGCATATGTAAATAAATTCTTGCAAAATGTGCTTAATTCATTTACGTAGTTTAATCAAAATTTTGAAAGATCAAAAACTTTTTTTTTGTTAAGAGCGTTGTGGATATTTCTTACTTGTTTCCGTAAATTACTTACTCATAGCAAAAAAATATGCAAGCATTCTCATTCTGCTATCACACATAACCACAACCTCTACCATAAGACGTTTTTGTTACTCATTCTTACATCGTAACTCAAAAATAACGTCACAGTAAACACGGCTTCTCCATTTATTATTGATTCCGATGACGTAGGCGCGCCTCGGCTACGTCACAAGCGTCGGCGTCGTCGATGACAAATCTGTCGGCAGCGGCTGTTCGCTGGCACGCGACACCCGAATCAGGTGCCCGCGGGTGACGTCCGCACTCGTCACCGTCACACACACTGCGTGCGCGTCGTGCGCAGCGTGCGCGGCGTGCCCGACACATGACAAGCCTCATGATAAATCGATGTTTAATAAACATTATAGAAAACAGTATCACAGCAAGACCCGGTTCTAATTAAACCTTCGTTATTATTTACAAATATGTAAGTAGATAGCGCAAACATTTCAGTCCAGCTAAATATTGTTTTCTATCCTCAATAACACAATGCAATGAGAAAAAACACAATGATAACTAATTAAAAGGTTACGCCTGACGTCACCTACGGAACCCTTAACCTTTACAAATCAATAACTCATATAAAAGAGCAGTTACGAATGAAATTATACACAATTCATTGTCTACTCTTAAGAATTCATTGTCTTAATAATTTTTAAGTGAGCTTCAATCCGTGATTGATAAGAAAAGATAAATCGATTTTAAGCTACACTCACAACTTTAGCGTGACTCGTTAACTGATCGCAGTATTCCGTACGTATTTTCCTTGAAATATAATATTGGAACGAAGCTTTAGCTGAAACCCTAACTGGAAGCCGTTAGTATTTTAATCTATCTTGCTCAAACGTATTATAGACAGGCTTTTCAATAACATTTGCGTAGCATTCAGTCTTTCGTATTTAATTATTCAAACAAATTAAGCTGCCAAACGCAAATTAACTTTAATTTACATATTGGCCTTAATAACAGGCCTGTCAAATAAAATTGTTTATTTAAATCCGTCCTCGGTTGTATAATGGACACAATAATGGAAAATGTTTTTTGAAAAAGCAAAGCCGGATTGTCAACTAATCAGTATTATTAATAAGTCTGCTCTGACAAATATTTGCTCCAGGATGTCCTTGCACATTACATGAATTAAATGGTCAACATCATATCTAAGAGGCAATTAATGTGATGGACGGCACATCGCGTTGAATTAGTTGTGGCACCCATTAACTGTAATTACGGGCCTCTGTAATAAGACCTCGTGGAAATAAATGTTGTATTAGCATTCTATTCGTAAAACATCTCGTGTTTCGTTGCCTTTTGAATTGGCTAACCGTTCGAAACATACGATTAAATTAAGGTGATTTTCTACTTCTGTTAACGAAATAAACAGTAGTTAATCACATCTGTCGTGTATTGTGCCTTGACATGACCTCCCCACAGTTATCTAACACATGTCTCGACGCTAAATTTAGATTACAAGCATCGCAGACCAAACAACACTAAACGCTTGCTTTTTCTAATTATAACTCTGTTATTGTGATAATCTGTTTACGATCTACAATGGTTTTACAACTGTACCAGGGTTGCTACGCTCATTTCAATTCTCCATCATTCATCTGTTTCATTTTGAGCTTACTGTAAAGTTTTAACTGTTTTTTTATTAGTTTGAGCAGTATAATTAGGCATCGTATTTACATAATAATTGTGTTTATGTAGTTTTTTATTGCTGCTATTATTTCTCAGCCTAAACTTGGCAACCTTGTTGGTATTATCAACAAACCAGTTGTATCGTAATCTAAAAGTAGTAATAACAACAACACATTTGATCTGAGGAATTTGAACTTGTTATGTAGCACATTCTGAACACTTGCCTGATAGCGGTCAAAGAGCGGAACGGGTATTCGCAGAAAAGAAGTTATCGAAGTACTCTTATCTTAAAATTATTGTTTATACCTAAAAATGATTCGTTCAATTTAGTTTAAACCAGTTCAAAGTGACTATTTAAGCACGCTTGAAGTTCGTGTAACTGATAACTTAAAGAGTATAATATGAAAAAAGCTTTTAATGAAAGAGCTTTTTGCACTATGCCTTTTAATTCGATTTGGTAGCAATGCAGAATTTAATATCATTAGTTGGAAAAATTTTCACGGGGCAAACATGAAGACTTTAAGTTCTACAATAAAATGTAGAATCTTAGTTATTTTGTAGAATCATATATTACTAACAATGGTGAAATTACTTAACAGAGATTCTGTAGAACTATTTTGCCATAACTTATATAACATTTACAGTTAGCTTTAGTTCTGATTACTTTTAAAGACACCCCCAACTCGAGCAGACGAAGGTATTAGTATGTCCGTCCATACGTTATTACATGTTCATATATTACAAATTAGTTTCTGTAGGTTTGGGTCAGAAAGGGACATGACCTACATGTAATTTGGAATTTATGTTTGTGTGGAGGAAAAAATCGTGTGGAATTTGGGATGTCGCAACACCAAAAAATCAAAGATATGTAACATCTGCCAACCTGGCTCACTATCGCTCTCACAGAGGCTAATGGGATAGTAGGAACTATAGACTTCTTTTCGAGTCGATGTTTAACTCCTTAGATTGTTTGGGTCCAGTAGGTGGCTACATAAATTGCAGCATCGGTAGCATTAATTCAATCACCCGAAGTACTCGTGTATAGGTACTTTGGGCACTCCAACGTGTGACTCGTGTTCTGAACATGGGCATCACATTCACCTTGGCTATCCGACTGGTCTATAAAACCCCATTTCGCCAAATTGTTTTGTAGCGGCCTACCTGAGTGCGCAAACAATTGAATGCTATAATAAATGATTGTGGTTTATAGTTCACTGTGTAATGTTATGTTGTTCTCGTTACAGATCACGAAGGTCGTCGGGCGCAGCATCTGCTGTTACACCACAACCCAAGAATTTAAACCCAGGAGGTGAGTTATTTTATAACACACAGGAAGACACAAACATACACAATAACAAGGCTGGTACATACAGAGAAATATAAATTAACGGGTAAATCGTAAATTAATGAACTAGCCTATTAACCTTTTGAACAACGATTTATTATATTTATTAGGGGGTTTCGAAATCAATGGCATTGGTTGTCAGTCGTACAAAACTTTAACATTTTCAATGACAGAAAATAACCTAGACAAAACTTATTTATTAAACAGGCCGTAATATACATGTACACATGTACCTATCTAGACATTGAAATAACCATAAATTGCCGGTTTTACAATTGCGAGTTAAAATGATAAATTCAATTACATTACGTTATAATAAATACTCAAACATTAGGTCTGATACAACCAATTTTCCTCAGACAATCCTTGTCAAGGGGAGGATAGATACCTACATTAGTTTTAGTTTGTGGATAGAACTAAGTATTTTGATGGAGGACCCTCTCTACCCTTTTCGAGTGCGAGAAAGCGATTTAGCCAAGTCTCCGCTTTAGGGAAACTCATTTAAAGGGACAAACGGCCCACTGTCCGTCTTCTGAGCACTTAATAATACCAACACAGAAGTTGTTTTCAGAAACTGTCGTTCCGAAATATGGTGCCTACAATATCCAAGATTATTTCGACAAAGATTTACAAGTTTTAACACGCAAATTCTAGTAAATCATCCCCTAACTTTAAAGAAAAGTTAAAGTTATATTTAACTAAGCTGCAGACGTGGGTAGATGCTAATAACTTGCACTTGAGTGACTAAAGTAAGAATTTCTATCAGAGGAGCGCTTAATGAATTGTTTGCAGCACTAGACAACTTTTGCTATTTTCAAGAGAATACCACTTAATATCTATGAAAGTAAAACAAAGAGCAATGACGTCTTTGAGAGATATTTTAGTAAAACAAGATGTTCACTTTAACAGAGTTCAAAGGAATTGTTGCTACTTGATGTGGCTAGTCTTTCTAAAGTTATTATCCACTTACTCATAAAGGACATTGTTTTACGCGCAATAAAAAGTCGTAAAACGCATAAAAATAATACAAATCGGTAGAACGCAATCGAAGCTATTGCGCACTTTTATAATTTGACAGGATACGATAGTAACACGTCATAATAACACAATATCACAGGGGACTCATTCATAACACCTGTCGTGTTGTCAGCAATATAACAGGTCGTATAAAAGTGTTTACAAATTGGTCTCCTGTGCTATAGGGGTTTACCATGCCTTCAAACGTTCAGTTCGATTGTTGTGTCATGAAATCGCGTCCTGGAATCTTGCCCATGTTAAGTTGCAGCCCTATCTTTTAATTTGTTAAAGAAATGTCAGTTTTCAACAGAGTTTTAACTTAATTCTATAAAATATCAAAGACGGGTGTTAACTTCCCACGAAAGCAAATCAGTGGTGCTTTCCCTCGGAAAAACACCGACCACGTAACTATCGAAAGTGAAAAGCGTCATTTGATAAAAAATCACCTTATGTCTACGATTCTACGTAGGCATGACATACCATCTGTTTACCGCGATATCATGTTAATAGCCTTCATAAAGCATATACCTACAATAGTTTGTGTTAATAATGTGTAATCTGCGATATAATCCAAAGTTTTCCACAGCATTTTCTTCTTTTTTGGAACATTTCTTCAACAAATGTCGAAAAGCTTGTAGTGTTGACGAACATTCTGTCAAACAAACAACAGGATTGTCGAGTAATAGCTTTTTAAATGTTAAACAGAAATTTGCACGATTGCTTTCGTGGTGTGCAGATGTGATGTGGCCGCGAGTGTAACGGCAATAGCGTTTGAAAAGCAAGTACGTGGATCAATATTGAATGAAATGATTGCGATAGAGCACTTACTGCGATGCAACTAAATGGAGACGAGTAAGGAATAGTAAATTGAGTCCTTTTTATTACGCTTTAAGTACGGGATGTGGTTCTTAACAGCTGCCTTTCACGTTGTTTTAATTTACTGTGTGTGTGTTAGCTTGCTCGGTGTAGACAAGGCTTCAGACTGAGTACTGTAATAAGCGAAAATAGTTTAGTAATAAAGAACCTAACACCTTTTTATTTGAAATAACAACTATTTCTCAATAAAAAATAGCAGGAAACGTAAACAAATCGTTAATCAAACAAGACAGTAGAGTGATTGGCAAACGGTAAACACTTGTAAAACAAAATAACTAATTTTTCTAAGTAGATTACGGTCGGAACGGAAAAAACAGAACACTTTCTTTCATATCCGGTCCGACGGGGAAACGCCCCCATAGACTATGCGTAGCTGCGAACACTGTAAACTACAGATAGCTATATCTGAGAGTAAACAAACGGCGCAGATATTACACATGCTTTGTTTACAATTTTATCAGCAACGTGATCAATTCTCCGATGCGATATAAAGAGATTACTAAGAACATTATGTCACAAGCCAAACAGACCTGTCACATTCTTAGTGATATTCATACCAGGAAAAGATTTATAATCTTAAGCTCTAAGTATAATCAGAATCACATACTCATCCAATCGGAATGATTTGATTGGAAAAACATTCAAACATTTTAATGACACAAACTTTCGTCGTCGATGTATGCAAACAAAAATTCTCAGAAGGAATTTTTGATCCTGTTGGTACACATTTATTTATTTTTGTATCTCGTAACGGGATTCATAATCCTTCGTGATTGGATTGTACACCGCCTATAGTAGAAGCCAGACACGATAATCCCTCGAAATTTTTCTTTTCTATATTCAACGAAAAAAAACTAACTCGAATAGTAATACATGTCAATGTGAGATTGCATGTATCTTGAATATTAAATAAAGTTTTCCTCATTTATTTTCNAGAATAGTTTCGTGACTCCCGTCACGAAATACATGTCAATGTGAGATTGCATGTATCTTGAATATTAAATAAAGTTTTCCTCATTTATTTTCCGCTTTGGATTACACGTTTATATTGACGAATTGGTTACGCAAAATTTGAATTTTCTCGGAAGCGTTTCTTAGTCGCACGGCCTAAATAATGTCAACAAGCGATCATTTATTAATCTGATAACTGTAATACACATATAGACAGCTTCCTGGATCGAAAAATTGACTGACACACTTATAGATAAACGTTCAAAATAAGATAGGTGGTAAACACACAGTTGGCATACACCTAGATAATTTGAGCAAAGCCCCGGGGAAGCTAGCTTTGCCGGATTTAATTAAGGCAAAGTTGACACAACCCAGTAACCGTTGAACGTGTTAAAACAATTTGATTGCGGTTTTCGTTCCAATACAGCTATCATACCTACAGACCTAAATCATTACTATTGGAAGGGTTTATATGTCCGAATTAGTTTAAAGTCAGCTCAGGTACCTAACTGACAGCTTAACTGTAGGCAGGCATATTAATATATTTGCGACAAAAACACATTTGTTACATCAAGTGAATGTCTGCTTTGTACAAAATCAGAGAGCTTCGTATGGTCGTCACGTCTAGCTGTGCTCGGTCGCACGTGTGTAGTGCTCCTCATTCGTGTATTTCATATAAATGGAGATGGGTTTAAATCTGTACCAAAAATGTAATTTTACCTGCTGTGCTGCATGTCATTTCACCGAGAAAAAAGATTGACAACTTACCGTTTTCCCTGTTATGCAGTCCCTGTAGCAATACCTACACTTTTAATTCTATTGAAATTTCCTCTGTGTTGATACCAGTAAATCCCTTTAGCCCTTTAACTGTGAATTAATAACGAAAATTTTATGTATCATTTAATGTTGGTCGGATGGATGAAATGGCAACAGATCACTGGAAAAACTTGCGACTCACGGCCCCTCAAGTTAAAGGGGAAAATGTACAAGTCCGTGATAAGACCTGTCGTACTGTATTAATCAGAATGTAGGGGTGTGAAAAAGACGAATGAGAAAAGATTGCATTTAGCGGAGATGAGAATGTTGAAATGGATGTGTGGAGTATCGAGAATGGATAAAGTGAGAAATGAGTACATTAGAGGTAGTTTAAAAGTAGCGCCTGTGACGGTAAAGTTGAAAGGGAACCGCTAATCTTGGTATGGTCATGTGAACAGGAGGTTTGAAATGCACGTAACTAAAAAAGTTTTGAAAATAAATGTGGATGGATGGACAGAGAGAGGGAGGCCAAAGAAAAGATAGATGGATTGTGTTAGGAGTGATATGAAAGAAAAGAGAGTTAGTGATAGCGCGACGACTGACACGACAGAATGGAAGAAAAAAACGTGTTGCGCCGACCCCAAGTAACATGGAATAAGGGCAGGAAGATGATGATTCAATGTTGGTGGGGGTCCCGGCTGTCATTTGTAGATCTCTGACAGTCGTTACAGATAGTCAGAAAAACATAGTCAGGAAAAAAAGGGATACCGTACCCAGTTACTGAATTGTGCAGGTNCGATGATTCAATGTTGGTGAGGGTCCCGGCTGTCATTTGTAGATCTCTGACAGTCGTTACGGATAGTCAGAAAAACATAGTCAGGAAAAAAAGGGATACCGTACCCAGTTACTGAATTGTGCAGGTCAGATAGGCAGTCGCTCCATGTTAAATACTGGTAGTCAGCTGCAACCTGTGAGACTGGGACCCCAGCATAGTTGGGTAAAGGTTAAGCAGATTATTTGATTGATACATTCGATCAAGCTCTAAGGTGGGCGGGCCCGTATGTTGCTGCCGTAATATGGCATTGCATAGCTAGTTTTTAGGGTTCCGTACCCAAAGGGCAAAAACGGGACCCTATTACAAACGTTACCTTCCAAATTAGCTACCAACAGTAGCTGAAACGTCATGTTACAAAGGCAAAAATGACGTTTCAGCTACTGTTGGTAGCTAATTTGACAGTTGGTTCAAGGTAGATAAGTTATAGAAACGGGCCGTAAGAATCCACTGTCCGTCTGTCACTAGGCTGTATCTCATGAACCGTGATAGCTAGACAGTCGCCTTATGGTATGAAACCCTTCGTGAGCAAGTCCAACTTGCACTAGGCCAATTTTTGTTTTTAAAAAAGTTCGTCTTCCTAGAGCGTAATTTTTGAAACCTATTCATATATGCCACTTTCCTTTTATAGACGTAGGTACCATTACTCAATGTAGCTGCCATTGTTAACGCGCGGGTACTCAAGTACCTACTAGTTTTTAGGTATTATTGAGATAGGTATGAACTCTAGAATGACCTTGCAAGTTGCCCTGCGGCTTCATGACGCATCAGCACTAAGTATAAAAGTAAAGCTCGCGGTGCCCTACGCAGTCATTACTCCTTTAACCTTTTATGCACACAATCGTTTGTGTCAAACACTCCACAAAGGTTATAAACAACGACGAGATTGTTTTTTTCGTCAGTTGCCTTTTTCGATTGGAAAATGACCATAAATCGTGATAAAACAATTGTCACCTTCGACATAGTTGCCACCGTGTTCAAGGCAGCTCGGCTACTGCTGCAGTGTGTCGGCAACCATCTCTTTCGACACATGCTGTGTATGTTTGTGTTCATATTTAGAAACTTCAGTGTTTTAAGACCACTACCTCACATATTAATAACCTTTTGAAGTAGTAAAGTGCTTCTAATCAATAACAATGGGACTGCAAAATCTGTGATATGCTGTATTGACGACTGTTCCGCGTTTCTGTGATATTAATTAATTAGGTACATATAGTTATTTGCGTTGTTGTGGTCGGAGCTTCATGTTGAATGTGAGTAGTACCTAACTCGTTAAGTCCAATGTTAATTAAATGTTTCCACAACAGAGGAAAAATTCTCATTACCGCAAACTTGGGAAAACCCTTTGAGCCGGCCTAGATTAAAAAATTATTAACAGTTCTCTTTAGTCATATTGAAATAAGTAAAATGATGAGTATGGTTTCATCACAATAAGTTGAGTAGGTCCCATTGTAACGTCATCAAACAAGTCATATTAAATTGGCCGTATTACATGCTACAAAGGGGTGTGTCATAATGATCACAACGTACGATGACGGTGTAACGGTTTAGCTTGAACTTAACATTTCCGAAACATTCGGCAGATGTAAACCTAAGACATATTAGCATAACCATCAGTCCCTTGAATTGTAATTTGAGAGTGCGTCCACATATGAACATCAGTATAAAAACCAAAGTGTTCGCAAAGCTCTCACAATTTATAAATGAGTAAAACGTGCCGTTTCTATTTGGAGCGTGACAGGTACTAATGAGTGGCGATGTTGGCCCCGTCGTGAAATGGATCCAGGACGCGCGCTGTCACTCGCCACTCTCTGCTTCCAGGGAAAACGTCGAATGTAGGCCACTGTCGCGGTAACCGCTGCTGATCAATATGCTCATGTCACGGATGATACTCATCCCTGCACCGCCATCTTCATTGGCTTTTTGCCTTCTTTTCTCCTACCGCAGCTTAATATAAGCGTATGTGCACAAAAAAGACTATTTTCCGGCACCAACGCATTCATAATTCGATCAATCGATTATTCACCGGATAACTGATTAGAAGGAATAGTTACAATTGTTTGTATACCTCCTCTGAACTTTAAATAGCTGCCGATCGTTTCAATCAAGCCGTGACCGATAATGCGGAAACGTATTTTTGTAACTATGTCACACCAGTCAGTCTTTTTTGTCAGCTTTGTTTGAGCTGTAATCCTATTTCCATTGACTTCCAATAAATAAACTATTTCGGTACTTCCAGCTATCGTTATGTCGCTCAACTTTCTAACTTTGTTGTTTTCCAACGCTTTTGACACCATTGTGAGAGAAAAAGTCAACTCAATTTCACTTTTAGTGTTATTTCTATTCTGAAGCAGGGAATATGAAACCTGGAATCATGAATATATATTTTCAATTGAAGATCCTTGTAATATGCAAAGTAATGTAAATATATCTTTTCATTTGTGATTATCTTCTTCACGCTTAAGTTCTTTGACGAAGTGCTAGCTAATTCAGTATGCTCTAGTTTCCTCGGTGGCTGGAGGCCGTAACCATGAGCTATATCACGCCGTGCAATACTTCACATTTTTCATCATGTTGCCATTTGTACAGAAAACAATTTTTCCCCCGTCAGTGAAATATTTGTCATATGAACAGTAACAGCTCATCACCGGGACTGTCGAGCATATTGTCAAACAAAATGTGTGCCTTCGCCACCATTTGTTAATAGTAATCAAGGTTTTTTCAGATTTAGAAACGAAGATTTGTTCTCATAATGATTTTTGTGTAGTCCATTATTTTCATGCTTCTCTGGGGACAAAAGAAAAATAGACTTTTCTGCGATGACAAAGGCAACTGGGAGAAATTCGTGATTGCTTGTAGTTAATCTTAATTATGATCTGTTCGGTACATTATGGCATCTGAGAGTTCGCGGCCGTGACAAAGAAACCTCTCGGCGCGGCTCTTGAACGAAAAGATACAAAGGTTATTAACCTTATGTTAGGTCCAGAGGTCAATGCTTCGTATTCGCCTTTTAATCTCACATCCTACATGGCCTCGTACATAACAATTTGCGGTAAAGCTCTTATGTAATTCGTCTAAGCCAGGCTCATTGCGGCGAGCACGTAACGACTCCTTATAGTAAACCCACACTATCTTAAGGAACCTTTAATAAACGTCCTAAACAAACCCGAAGGAACAGTATTTTTCGCTGCCGTTATTTTAGTTCAGTAGTTTACTTCAGTAGGTATATTTGGTATCTACTTTTCCGGATTTGCACCGAATTTTAAACAAAAAAGATTCTCGACCTCTTGGTCACGCTTGTTTTTTGTTTAATTTTTGATAACACTGATATTATATAGTATAGTGATCTGTGCAAGCCCAAAAACGATCGTGTGAATGAAGTGCAGAGGTCATGGTATAGAGCTGTTATGTTTTGAAAACATGATTATCCCTTGAATGAACCCTTAATGTCACACAGAAATCTGAATTATTCCATCTAATAAGGTATAACACTTAGACAACTCGTCGCTCTTGTAGATATCCTTTATTACTCTGTTTACCTGGAAATAGGAAAACACCTCCATTTATCCCGTCTGCATAAAAAATTACATGCATTGAATTAGTATAGCAATGTAAATTATCAATTTCTTATAAATATGTTCCTATTATTCCATTAAATGTAGGTAACAATTGTGTTATAGTAAATTAAATGTACATACGTGTAACTCATCAGAACAAATTAAAATCATTCTAAGAACATTGGAACTACCGTCGTGGAGGTCAGATAATATTTTTCTGTAATCATTTATACAACCGCATTTTGCCAGACTACACGTACGTGTATATAGAAGTTGTCTTCCATACCTACCTATAATTTTGCAAATGCCTGAATTTCCCACGTCGTTAATTTTCTCTTGAAAGCAAGCTTCACAATACACTGATAAATGTTCATTCGGATTTTACCATGTTATCATAAAATTGATAGGTGAATTATAATTGTATGACATGCGTGACCTCTCGGCTCTCACGAGCAAGAAGGCAACATCAGGCAAAAAGCGCTTCACCCAGCCCATTCTGAGCCATTACTCTGTAACATTAATCTACATATTCCGATGATCCGGCTACCCCAGCAGACTCCACTCACTATCAGTGTATTTACATTCAAGTAGGTCAAACCGAAGTCAGACCCCACAGTATCTGATGAGACACCAATACGTGACGCACGGGATCACGGCACATCACACGTAAACAGCGTGAAATTAATCTGTCCACATCAAATCCTTAAGCAAATAAATATATATCATTATTATGCTTGCGACAAGGTCTAGAATAAATTCGGGCAATTATTTTAACATTATTTTATTATGAAGAACATTTTTTATCATTATCATTGACAGTGTAATCAAATTAGCGTTTTATCAGCTTTGTTATAACTTCCGAGATCACAGATTTTGTTGTCAGATCGATAGCTACCAAAGTAAATACCTAATTATTTCATTTTAAGTGCAAACTACAGACATGCTTAAAAATATCACTTGTTTTTTTTTGCGTTTTGACAGACCCATTATTGTTCTCACATTAGTACAGCACCCAACACATTGCAGACTAGATTTTTCAACTATGCCTTATAAATGCTAATGTAATTCTCCTTGTTGCAGACGAAGCCTACATGAAGCTAGCCTTAGAAACCGTTGAGGAGCTGGACTGGTGCCTCGACCAGCTCGAGACCATACAAACTCACCGCTCCGTGTCCGACATGGCTTCCCTCAAGGTCAGTACCACTGCGCATCACACATTATACATGTACGGATTCACTATGAATACGACATTGCAGCGATATTTTTACATGCATTGATTACATTGACATGAGCTAAAACAGGTGATTGATCTTTGCGTTGGTTCATGATACGTCAGAGATAAACAACTAGTAAAGAAATATTAGTTTTATGACTCAACTCTGTCAATACTGAAACTAGCATGTAATCTTACGCACTATGCTTGTAATAAGGTAGAAACGAACGAACTTTGTCTCTATTAATCTAATGTGTAATTCTCAACAGATGTTACTCAATTTCGTAGCTTTAAGGAATAGATATCTTTAATAGATCGCAATTTTATTAGCTTCAACTATGTTAATCAAAACCAGAATATCTAAACCTTATTAGCTACTTAACAGGGTACCAGGTAAACGACGACACGCGCATTTCACAAACAAGATCTAATGATATCAAAAAACTAATGAGTTTTTCTTGTCATCGAGCTATCTATACAAATAAACCTGCAAATAACAGGAGTTAAAATAGCGGCCTTCTAATTAAATATTAAATGTAGGTCAATGATAATAAACTATCTACATGTATCTTAGATTACTGCTATTAATAACATATAGGTTACTATTACAAAAGTATTACTAGGACAGAAGCCTAGAATACGAACCGAACTACGCCTGAAATATCATAATCAGTAACGGTTATAAAATAGATAACGATTAATAAACCGTTTCTTTTTAAATCTGATAGTCCTTGCGAAACTAGAGTACATAATGTATCACACATTGTTAGGTATATGGGTAATAAGCCTTGTAATTTAAGAGACATTGTACTTTCATGAAAAGTCTTATCATGATTTATGATGATAATTTACGAGAATTGTTACTGCCATTTCTTTAGACGATAAAATATTCAGGCTCATCTTATATTCTTCACAATATTGTACGTGTGAACACATAACAATTGTTTCTATTAATAAAACACTACGCAGAACATAAGAGGAAAACTCTTTATAATACATTCTTACAGTATTGGTCACTGAAAATTACTGAAGCTGTAGGTTCACATTTTATGTTAAAAGTTTCTTTAGAATTCTATTTCGAAAATGAATGACATATTCATTATGGATCTTGGAAACCAAGAAATATGTAGGCGAATCATAAATTCAAAATCTTCTACGTGTTATGACTTCATCACTTTATGATTTTATTATCTACTTAATAGCCTTTTCCCGCGGTTTCGTTCGATTTGATATAGATTTTCGCAATAGCCTTCTTTTACCAGCTGGGTTTTCATCTTAATTAAAATTCATCAAAATCCATTAAGCTATTTAGTCCTGAAAGCGTAACAAACGAGCTATCTATAAAAACAATTGTGACAGCTCGGCTTATACGCATGATATAAATAAATATAATGTAAAATATATGTTTTTTAGAATTGAATATTTCGTTCTACGAGATTACCCCCTACGTATAAACTTACAAACAAATTTTACATTTTCATAATATTAGTTATAAGTTTGATCTTTATTTATGAGAACCGCCAGTAATCTATCATTAAGATTGCCAAGCCTCACTCGCGTTCACACATTATTGCGCTTAAGGTGCGTTTACACCGACAATGAAAATTGATCAATTATAAGCAAAACCGGTCGATTGTGACGTCAATTTCAATCAATTAACGGCAACGGCAGCAAGCGTCAATTTGACGAAAGGTTTTGCAATGACAATATTGAGCGATATGGAGAAACAGCAAGAAACTTGACAATACTTACATTCACGAGTAATTTAGTTGAAAACATGTGGAACAATTCTTCCATTTCATTGCTGCAGATTGCTCCACTTATTGCTCCAACTTGATCCAAATGTATTGCCGAGCAATAATTGCTCAATAATTTGCTCGTGTAAACGCACCTTTTGTTAAATCATAAGCGTTATGAATGGACCACGAGTGGAACAAGTGCATCTTAACGTGATAATGATATGAGTATACGATACCTATATAAATCTAGGGGATAATCCAATAACGATGGAAACTTACTGATAGAATGGTTAGAAGGGAAACTTGTGAATTACACTGTACATATATAGGTTTTACAAATATGTCTGTATTGTCAAGATGTCAAACATATTTGTATGCCTATGTGTGTCGTAGTGTTTGCTGTAGAAATGTTTTGTTAAATACCTTTAACAACTATAATAGTTATAAAAGCAGCAAGCATTATACTATCGCATGATAGAGGTACTTGAATGTCAATATGTGACATAATTTTTAGCGCAATCTGTTAACTTAACCGATATGCTTTTCATTTGAAAACATACCGAAATGAGGTCTGTACCTAGCAATTGGACATTCCCTGAAATAAAATAATTAGTCTGTCAGATATATTTCCAGAAAATATTGGATACGTATTTTTTTTACGTAAACAAAAAATGAAGACGATACAATGCGTTGAAAACTCGCATGACGTCACGTTTTGCTACACTTTTTACTAAAAACGTGACGTCACCAACCCCCACTCTTGAACTTTGATGCGCTTTATCTTTATCAATTTGAAATGGCAAAATATAAGAGTCCAATATTTTTTGAAAATCTAGCGGAAGAACTATTTTTTTCTTATATAGATATTATTTTTCTTTCTAGAAAAATACCCAATTGGTGATTTTAGACTGATATATGAGTATAGTGATGATGATGAAAAACATTTGAAAAAAAATATGGTTCCATGTGGTCAGTAATCCATTCCCTAAGTTAACAGGACTTTCCGATTCGTTGTTTTTTACCAATTGACGTTTGTAGTTTTTGTTTAATCTTGTAACCNATTACTCCATTCCCTAAGTTAACAGGACTTTCCGATTCGTTGTTTTTTACCAATTGACGTTTGTAGTTTTTGTTTAATCTTGTAACCGGTATTTTTTAAGTGATATGACTACTCTGTAAGTACACTATTACCGGTTTTGGGATTTACCTGTCTAGCCTCTTCAGAGAACCAGTCTTGCAACGTGACTTACTAATAAGTGACCTAAGATAATGGTTTGCCATCAAAATAGTGGAAAGACCGACCTCAAGTATTTGTGCAAAGAATAGCGTTCTGCGAAAACTACGAACGTTTACCTTAATATTTTCACTACTGATTAAATCTACATGTATTACTTATTTAAATTGTATTTAAATACGACAAAAGCAGTCTGGAATATAGGAATGCAATTAAATGTATTAGTCATTGTATTTATTATCGGTTGGGGCAGCTCTGTCCAGAATCAGGTTATTTATAAATAATATTGTAACGCTTTTAGCTTTCACTTCAACACTTTTAGCGTATAAGCTATAATATATTATAAAAGTATATCCCTGTTGACTGTTGATTGTTGAAGAGCAGATACACTTACCTAGATATAATTTTATCATTACAAGTTTTTTAGATTATAGTCTGCCTAACGCCCATAACTATATAACCTAATGTTGTAACAGCTAAACAACAACTTGTTAAAATTCTACAAGTCAAATACATTTTGCAAGTTAGCTTATATTTTGAATCACGTCTCAAGTTAAATATAAATTTCCGCGCCTTCGATCGCACGTCAACGTTCAAAGCCTCTTTGAGTCAGAAAAGTTTTAATGATTTCGAAGCCAAAAGTCCTGCTATTCATATATACTTTTCATAATTGACGGAATTTTGGTCAACTTTTGTCAAGGTAATTTATTTCCACAAATTAATTAGCATACACCGAAATATTATTTAATACAGCCTTTAAATCAGCATAATTAAAACGCTACATGCGTAAAGTATCAAGTACTCACCTCTGTGCGAATAAAGGTCATAATATCAAATTTAAATTTAAGACATTCGTTGTCCTTTTAGCTCTAAATATACATAGATTCATTAGAGCCCAAATATTTGAGGGATGAATTTTAATTAAAGGATCCCATTCAACTATCGAGTTACTTGAGACTATTTGGACGGCGGCCATTGTGTTCTGTCTCAATTATTATTTAGTGGGGCACGCTTTAACTTTTAATGGGATGCGGCTGGCTAGCATTGCACCACTTTGCACCGCTTTATATTGAGTGAGAGGCAGTTATTCCTGGTGGATCGATGCGTTTGACGTCACAATGACGTGAACACTTTAATATTTTTTGTCTGACAACACAACGATTTAAGACCTAATGTTAAAGGAGCGTTTGATACGATACATACGCAGGTAACTGTACTGATTGACGAAAACATGAGTGTTTGCTACGCAGGGTGTACGTGGGGTATACGTCTGCTTCTCCGAGTACAACCAGATGGTTGAGATTCGTTTGCTCACTTACTTTTGCTCTAATATGAATTTATAGTAAAGTAAGTGTGTAGCAAATGCGTGGCTTTATATTCATTTGAACTCTTTGATAACTTCATTTGTAGCCATCCAGCTGTGCGGTAGAACCTCAATATTTCAATAAGAGAACTTTCCTTTCCTCTATGTAAATGTCAGGGTCGGTCCTGTGTACCGGAATTAGTTCGTTACCCAAAGCTCTGAAAGGTCAGAGCTTTGGGTAACGAACTAATTCCGGTACATGAGTTTCTTTACGAGTGTGGCAATGATTTCTAAACCCTGGATAACTTCCTCTAAGGGTTTACAATACGCGGCAGTTGGCACTGGCGGCGGCATATGTGCGTGACGCTGTATCATTAACTCCGAAGGGCAGCCTCGCCGTACCCTGGCTATGACGCAGATCCCGTCCGAAAAAGAATGCGTGTATCATTTACAAATCAATATTTCACAGACAAATCGTCTATTTATGGATGCAGCGGCTACGCACGAACGGATCGATTCGACATTGATACGGATACGGTTTACACCGTGTAGATTTCAAACGATTAAATCTACTTTACGTACTTCAACGGATCGATAGATATTTATTTATTCGTTTCCCTCATCAGTTCAGTTGAAAAGTATGATTTGAGCACACCTTCCGGGAATAATGGAGATCTTTGATGTTTTTAGTAGGAAAATCAGGCCTTAATCAGTTTATTCAGAATCTTTTCTAAATATTAACCAAATTTCAAGAAGAAGGAGAACTAATTCAATATCATATTAATAGCACAAAAGACCCGCCGTTCCTCAAGTAAATTTATGAAAGACGTGGCTTACTTGGTTAGCATTCAGCTCTGATTCAGAGGTAAACTTTGGAAAACCAGCATCATAAAATTACATTTTCTGACAATGCTGCATGTATTACTCAGCCAGCATCCTTGGACAATACAAAGAAATACAAAACAGACAGCGGTTTACAATGACGTGGCAGTTGTCACATATAATGTGGCTGCGAGAGAGAATGTATATCGGCTGTATCGTTAATCCGCGTAAACTATTCTGGAAGGTCGTATGTGAGCTTCATCATGCAATCACAAGCGATAAAATAGTTGGGAAGTGTCGTGTTTCGCGTCGCGGGTAAGGTCCATGGACGGCGGGTGTCCCCTACGCCCGCACAGTCACGTACGCAGCCGCCCGCTATGCCAGTTCAATTGTCTCATGACATACTTGTATCTCGAATTCCTTATCTCCAATCAAACTGCAGATGAGAAAGAATTGCGCTTCATATCTGATCTATTTCAACTGCAATCTGAAATCAAATACTCTTTATCTCGACCACCAGTACGTCAAAAATCTTACTTATAATCATTGGCGTCACAATGGTATCGCTACTTTCCCTGACATTTTCATATTTACCTGCAAACTTTTCCTCCATCATATTGAACGTCTACATCCTTCACAATTCTCACGATTCCTACGATAAATAGAATGAAAATTCGCTGAATTGCCAACAGCCGCCTACACGTTACAGAACGTATATTTCGCCTGAAATATTCCTATTATTGAATTTAAATGCAATCTTCAATAGAAAATCTGTTTAGTACGGACTTGATGATCACACAGTTTACGTTTGTTTTAATCTATCCTCAAGAATAAGAATCAGACATGAAACATCAGATCTCATTTACTTTTGACGCTTTTAAATTTCTCATGAAAAGTGGAAATGGTTATGTTTTTATTTAACTAAATGACTACATTATAATGTTATGAACAGTTTATCATTGGTAAACATGATTACAGCCCTTGAAAGATACCTACGTTTCTAGAAATGACATGTTATTTTATGAGTAGGATCTACCTACGTCATTGTATTGCCATTCATTTGTTGAATTATGTACATTTTCTACCCATTGTTTTTTGTCATCCTTACTTTCTCTGTCATTGCTGCATCTGACAGAACGAGGGTAATCGTAACATATAATATATTTATGTACAAGGTGAGCCAGTATTGCCCGATGCCATTTTAGAAGTATCGATTGTTAAATTACTACCTAAATGAGAGCAAACTTGCAGACTGATTAATGAATTATTCATGGAGTTGGTTTAGTTGAATGAGATAATTATTATGAAGATAGGAATGCCAAACATTGCACATACCGAAGTTTAAATTAAATTCCAAGCAAACGGTAATGTACCAAAATATTTAGCTTTTCTTTACAACATTTCAGTGCAGGATGTTTGCATGAGTTTTAAATCCTGTATAACATGAAGGTTTCATAGAGTAATGGGGCATCTGGCAACACCGCTAGCTATCTAATGACCCGGGTCGCGTGTGACGTCTACGCCGACCTCAGGCTGAACGCCGCCGTTGCCTCGGCCACGAAGGTTGACGTGAGTTTCCCGCCACAATAATGCGATATTAGAAAATATGTGATCTAGATTTTAAATTTTAATTGACTTTTGTTCTCATTTTCCTTTCGTTTCGGGAAAACTGATGATGCTAGAATACGTCGTATTTTATGTCACAATATCACATGTGCATATTTTCGAAATTGTTTATTTACCAACGTTGATATAGGTAATATTTAGCTAAAACAAAACAAAAATAATCTGATAATGTTTCGGGAAATGCGATAACGTTTTACAGCGTAGTCGATATTGCTTATGCAAATAAAAATCACACCACCCAGCCTTTCTAATCGTAACTGTATTTTACATCGTCATTATTTTTATAATTTATTAAAACTACTAAGATTAAAACTTTTATTAATTGAAAATTTACTGATGATAAGTATTACAAAATATGAATAAAACAGTAGGTATTATAATAGAACAAATATTTCGCACATTCAGTTAATTTTTTTAAAGTTTGTTTTTTAGCTGTGCTGAATGTTATAAAGTTGTATTGCTTCGTGCGAAAACGATAATAATATTCGTTAAATTTTTCCTATCCCTAAATTCTAAAACCTAAAGCACTATATTTAGGTTCACATCATTACAAAACAATGAATGATAGCGTTTCAAATTATTATAGGAAGAAGATCTGAAACTGTACTGTGTAAGTACCGTCTGTAAACTGAAATAGGTAAATTACAAAATAATGATAGGTATATAAAATACGCATATTCACGCATTTGCACAAATTAGGTACATATCCCACAGTCAAGCAATGAGGAAATAATAATGACAATTAATAAATTAATAGCCTATTTTATGAAAAATACCTATGCGTGTGACGTTTGTAAAAATACGTCACAATGAAGATTTTGCTTGCAATAGTTGATAATACAATTTATTCTGCACTGGTCAACCACAGCAAACGTTGGCGGGTCTAAACTTTTGACCGCATATTTTATATTATGGTAACGCGTCAATTTCCGCGATAAAAATATAATTTGGTTGGAGACTAATGAGTCATTCGAATACTTAATTATGATTCACTGTCTAATGTAATGACAATTAAGGCTCCATGTTGTCTGCGAGTCATTTTCGCAAATGTGTCACATTTAATTACATAGGAAATAAAAAGATATCTTTTCAAATTCATCTCTTTTCTCATGAGTTTTCTTCAAGCCATAAAAAAACAACTTTAGCCGAGGTGTTGAACAAAACACAGTTATCTCATTAGATATAATTAGAGTCGCTACGTGCACAGTTATCATTGAGAACTAAATTTAAACATTCCGATTTATTTCCTATCGCCGTGACGTCCACGTCAATGCAACAAACAAGAATCGAGAAGTCGTCACGGTCAACCCTCAAGAGAACTAGACGTCGTTACGTAATGTGTGTAACTATGTACTATAAGCCTACGTAGGTTATCATTTATAGTACATAATAGATGAATGTTACTAAAAGAGGCATGAATTTAAATGTAGATGGATGGAGCGGGAGAGGGAGGCCAAAGATAAGGTGGATGGATTGTGTGAGGAGTGATATGAAAAAAGGGAGTTAGTTTAGTAGTAGCAACCCTGTTGATAAGACAAAATGGAAGAAAAAGACGTGTTGCGCCGACCCATTGTTACATGGGATAAGGGCAGGAAGATGATATGAAAATATAGGGCAGAACAGGTTGACCGATTTAACAAACTAGTACTTGGCAGCTCTGGACAAACAGGGTTGGAATGGCAGAGAGCCTTTCAGACTGGCACAAAATGAACTAACAAAAATTGATAATAGTTAGGTGATAAATTTTACTTAGGAAGAGTACGTTAATCCAGTTCAAATTCATCAAAAATATTTGAGCTAAGCTTGGACGAAAATCGAAATATCTTTTGTTTCTCACATACAAACATCAAACTTATTATACAAATGACTAGGTATGTATTTAATATTGATTCTTCTCACTCATGGAAATCATATTCATGTCACATTATATCGCAAACAATAAAACAATAATGATGTAAAGGAACTGTCGGTATAGTAGGCGCCAGATAATCGTGGAATAACGGTCATTGACCCACCTACAATTATTGACATTTTTAATTTGAAAAACGGAATTAATGACACAAAGCTGTCTCGAATCGTCCCTCTCGTGATCCTTAACATTGTCTAATAATGAAAAACGATTCATATTTAACTGTTCATAGGTATGAACAGTTATTAGGGAAAGGTCAATATACTTTATTCCACATTTATCTGGCGCCTACTATANTGTCACATTATATCGCAAACAATAAAACAATAATGACGTAAAGGAACTGCCGGTAGTAGTCTTATAATATCTGCAAGGACGCCATCATTCATGAAAGAACTGGAAACTGTTCAATAAATAATATCATATTACTAACATAATTATATTAGTAATAAAATAAAATCAAGGAGAGCANTTATAATATCTGCAAAGACGCCATCATTCATGAAAGAACTGGAAACTGTTCAATAAATAATATCATATTACTAACATAATTATATTAGTAATAAAATAAAATCAAGGAGAGCAATCTCGTCATCTTACTACTGAACTAAAGTACCGTGTAAGTAAACAAAATTAATATGTAAATTCGATGTTGAATGAAGCGCATTATTATAATCTAGGCCAGGGTTGCCATCGTTAAAAACATCTGAACATATAACTTGACTTGTTTACGCCTATTTATCGTACATCTGTATCTTATCGTCGCGCAATCAACTCCTTTCTATAAGTATCACTAATTTTAACTATAAGACAGATTGATAAAGCATGTAACACTGCTAATCAAGCACAATTATTGAGATATTATTGTTGTTGTGATACAAATCATAATGGTTCTATAAAATACTGTAACAATCTTAATCAATATCTTATGTAATTATTTATGTTTTAAAATCTAGGAAGTGGGATAGTATCTGACTCTCTATTGTTTTAATAAAATACACTTTCATTGACAAAGGCGAGCGTTATCGCTAGACATCTCTTTCAATTTATTAATGAAACTTCAATGTGTTGGTAACTTCGCGATGTATCGTACGATAGAACCGTTACTATGCTCGAATATTACTACGTCATAGGCTATGAGTACGTAGGCAAAGTAAACTCTACCCAATAAGGTAAAATCGCTTCAGTGCGGGAATAACGCAGTTCATGGTTTATCTGCGTGCACACACCTCCGTGACTAACCGTTTATTAAATTTTTGCGATTTCTCTTGAAATCCTTAAATCTTAAGTTTAGTCGCTCTAGACTTTTCTTATTGAATAGAACGTTGATAATAAGGTAGGATCGAGGTAGAAACTCAGTTCTAATTGACATAACGAAAATTTATTTAAAAAAAACTGGTCAAGTGCAATTTGGACTCGCGTGCAAAGGATTCTGAACGAATTTCTTCTTCTTGTAGATTTTCCTGTAATTTATAGGTAAATAACTTTTTTTTTCATAATTTTTGGCTCAGTAGTTTCGGAGATAAGAGGTATATTTTCGTCTAATTTCTTGAATAACTTCAAAACTATTTATTTTGAAATTATGAAAAAAATAAGCCCTTTTATTTGACATGTCACAGTTTGACATTTTTTTTTCTTTTTGTTTTCTGGTTTGTGCCCCAAAAGTGACCCCTGTACTCAAAATTTATTTATTAACGTAACGCGTCCGAGTTTGGGTTACAGAAGTTCATAATTATGTGTACGAAATTTCAACAGAATCGGTCCTGTAGATTCGTATAAAATTGGCTGTGACAGACAGACAGACACCCGAGTGATCCTATAAGGGTTCCGTTTCTTACGGATGTTTGGGAGCCTAAAAAGCCGATTCATCATTTTATGGGCCCTTTCTAAGGAATAAAAATAAGTGAAACAGAAAGCCCCACATTCCATACAACCACGACATTTTCGCGTCAGTCTTTCAGGGAATTTTGCGTGTTTTACAAAATATCCTCGTAAACAAAATTAAAATTATATTAGGTAAATTATTGTTTCGTTATTTATAATTACAAACCTTTATCCCCTATGAATTCCCATTACAACCGCAATACGTCGACAATGTTTTCCAAGTTTTTTATCTAACCACTCCGTTAAACCACAACCAGAAATAAAGTAACCAACACGTTTACTATACAAATACTGTATACCTATTTAGGAGTTACACCTAGTTCATACCCTAATACGCATTGCAAACTATTTCACTGAATGAAACCGAGCGTTATTTTACTCTGCAAGCTTTTTTTAACAAGTAAAAGTGTAAATTCAAAAAAGTTCTAAAATTACACATACCAAAGTGTAAATGCAACTCATTGAATGAGCCAAAACTTTCAAATGAAGAAAATAAAAAATAGTGGAATTCAGCGTGGAGGCGCCTGCTTTGTGTTACTCAGAAAACGTTTATATTGCTATATCTTTACTGTAAATGAGTTCGCGAAACTCACGGGAACACATCCAAATTACTATGTAGGTAGAATACTGAGGAGCATGTTGCATAGACTGCTAACTAAACGTATTGTTATTCACCAAAATGTTTACTTTCCAATTTTACTACGTCTACAAGGCAGTCATAACAAAACGCATGAAATTCTTCAGCAGCATAACATGGTTAATATTTCTTTATGAACGTTTAGAAGTAAGGTCGAAACTCTGGTGTAAATACAATGTAGAAAGAAAACATAAAAATTGAATCGCCTGTAACCGGTGTTTGTTTAAGTGTAGGTACAACATACATGTGTACATGACAAGGCTTTCAGTAAATCATTAACTGGATAAAAATCTAAAAAGTTAACACAAAAAAAAAACGTTTTCTTACATATTACATGTCACGTTAGTCATTAGAAACGTCACAAGAGCTCATCCGACAACGTCCGTCCGATGTGATATGGGAATCGCAAATCACACGATCCAAACAAAGTACTAAACTTGATGCCAAGTTAGCTGATATGATTGAGAGATGACCCGATCGCATCGGGAGTGATTAATCCCATTCCGCTTGATGATCAAGTTGGCATAATAGCGCATTTGTCGAGTATCGTGCCATCGCCGCGTCATATTGCCGCGCCCACGTCCTAATCACGTCTTGTCATAACCTATAGGATAAATATTAATTACCGACACATATGTAAATTAAAACTATTTATTAACTCTTCATATACAACCCAAACAATAACGTAGGTATTGGTTTCGATTACCTTATTAATTATGTTAGGTAGGTTTATACATAGACACACAAACGTCATTTATCGATTTTCAGTAAGTTTCATTAGTGCCGTTTTCACACGCGTCATACAATATTTGAATAAGTAATTATTTTCCCAAACGTCAAACGTGACCACAGAAGTTATGGATTTTATCAAAACCCCAAAAGTGGGAGTATAAAGGATACCCCTTTATTTAATTATTTATCTAGGTAGTACCTACACATGGATAAACAGTACCTAATAGATAGATCAGTAAAGAGACCTTTCATATTTTTTTTTATTATAAAAATACTTAAAAAAATATGAAAGGATATACATCTCACTAGGCAACCGAACCGGTGATCATAAGATCTTTGGGATACTTTCTCTTCACAATTGCCAGCTTGGGATTGGCATTTTCCGGAAAAGTAATGTCCAGCGGTGAGCTGCAATAAGCTACTAGGAATTAATACTTACACCACAAATCATATACTCATACCGTTATTCATGTTTTATCTTGTTATAGTTAACTGATTCTCACGCAATAACACACGAATGTAATGAAATGTCCTGAGTAGGTATACATACGTAAGCGATCGTTTCTATGTCAAAGGTTTATTATTACACAATGACTGTAGCATTTTTCTCAGCTCAAAATGAATACATAACTCTCATAGATACTTGTAGCAACAGACGCGTACCCTGACGCAAGTAAATGGGCTCGAACATTTCTAATACAGCTTTTAAAGCTTCCAATAGACTACTCTAGTACTACGTCATGGTTTTTTTAGCCATGAATCGATTTAGGTATTTTTACTTCATTGTTTGTATCCACCCACGCCCACACGGTCGACGTCACAGGGAAATTGCGAAACCTATTTCTCTACAAAAACCCTTAGGGATAGGATATAATGGTTTGAAAGCAGGAAATATTTACTTACGGTGCTTTAAATTGACGACCTATTTAATGTGAAAATATTTATATTTCTACATTATTTTAGAGTCCACGACCCTCGACGTAGATCTCTAAAGTAGAAAGTAGTAGAACTAAAGGATGCAATGTTGAGAACATTAGTATCTATGATCAGATACGGAAATAAAAATTTGACACGTAACATATTTTCAAGGGGATATGAACCCTGATTTGTATGTCCTGCTGAAAATAGGTGAATGGCATTTTTCACCATAAATCATGAAAGGTATAAATTACAGTGTTTTGATTTAACATAGAAATATATCAAATTATAACAAGTAAACACCACGCTCGAGTTCCTGAATTCATTCCAAAAATATATCTCAACGAGAAGAATAAACAAAAACGTTAATTTTGTTTTGAACACTTGAAATATTTTCCCGTTTTTCGCGAATGAAGAAGTAAAAAAATAAGTTAAGTTAACAATCAATTTACTTCGAATATTAAATACCGTTTACTAATATGTTTTCAGAAGAACCATTAGCTTTTTAAGATAATTTATTAACCAGTTCACCAGTTCGGGCTGACAGTATTCGTGTAAGCGATGTTCATTAAATATTTAGAGCGTGATCCGGATTTCAGTGACACAAAAAGTTTCTTTTAACCTTTCCCTGGAGCTGTGACAGCATATAACTTTCAGTTAACTACTATATTACGTGATTCACTAGACACGTGGACTAGTTTGTAGATAGATGCTTTATCATTTCCATGCCACGGTCCCACACTTACTGACCTGCTGATCTATTCCAATTCCTTCACGCTTTCAGGACATGATATATGATTGTTTGATTTACATTCATATTTATACACGCTCTCTATGTCCATGCAGCTCGTGCTAGTTATCTGTTACATTTTATGACTAAACTAATGGAAATCTATTTGTAACAAGGCTTATAGGTACCGTAAAAACATTGGAAAATCGTTTCAAATTCTCTGAAATAACGGTTTTGTGAATCTGGAATGTTCTGAGCCAACACAGTCAATTTAAGCAATTCATTGAATCAACCGTGCTCGAAATCAATGGGTATGGAGACTCTTTATGTAACTAAAAACTAGTTCGGGTCAGTTGATACCAGGTCAGTCAGGGTTTGTGGCTCATTTGTATGGCACTACATTTCGTAGGTATTAGCCTTCGTGAAAAGGCATATTGTTCGGAACCATC
Source organism: Mamestra configurata (assembly GCA_002192655.3). Classification (NCBI taxonomy): domain Eukaryota; kingdom Metazoa; phylum Arthropoda; class Insecta; order Lepidoptera; family Noctuidae; genus Mamestra; species Mamestra configurata. Next base: position 65,649 of record NDFZ01004459.1, read on the forward strand.
GCCTTAGGTTCAATAAGAAAATAATGCGGCAATGTGCTCATATACATTAACAATAAAAACCAACAATATCAAAGTTAGCTAAGCACTATAGCTAGAAATATCAACTATGTATTTATGTATAGCTTAACTATAACTACAAGGCATTTATCCTTTGGTACCAGTTTTAAGATCGAATGCGGTGTCTATGACTGATTGAAGAAAAACTTGTGCTGGCCCAAGTACAGAACCAATACACTTTTACAGAAAATAACTATTAGCGTTACACCTGCAGTAATAAATGTCAATGACGAGTTAAACTGCAATGACACTGTTACGTTCAATCAAATTACTCTTATCTTAAAATTCTCAACTCACTTTAAAAATCAGCTGTAACACGAAGGCAACTTCCTCATTTGGAATATAAAGTAAGGATCCATACCTACTACCAGGGATCAAGATTATTCCTGAAAGCCGATAAGAAACTATGTCAAGGGCAGTTGTCACCAGATCTATCTCATTTCATGGCTGAAAAACATCTTCATTGAGAAGTTAGCAACGGATTCTGTTTCAACCTTCTGCTAAGCCCTGTCCACTATTCGCTATCACGTTACTAGGTGCCTTCGCCCCTGATATAATCTTTAACTTTAATGTTTTATCGACATCAGTCTTATCACGTGCTTTGTGTTTCACGTTATTCTTGTCCGGTTATTGCTTTATATCGTCAGATACAATCCGACCATTCTAATCAATTAATTGAAACATTTCCACCGTCGAAAACAATGGTTGCATCCGGATAAAAGCGACTCAAACAAGACTAACTAAACCGAATCCTCCTGAGTCAGATTCGGCCGAACAATTCTCATATATAATGAGCGACATGTAGACAGGTTGCTAGGTTGCTTACTAATTGTTTAGTGGGAAAGGCGGTTCCCTCTACACTGTGTCAGAGGAAGCGCGAGCGACTGAATCTAGATTACACGTAAAGCAAATTACTGGGAAGGCGGTATTTCTGTAGTGTGCAGAGCTGTGACGATAGTCGTGCTACGCTTATACGAGGCCGCATCGGCGCGACCGCTTCAGTCTGACGATAGCGCTCATAGATAATAGACGTCCTGAAGTAATATCGTGGATTAAATATTTAAGTTCGGAATACGAGCTTAGCAGTTGATTTTTTTTTTGTGTTTGAATTATTATCATTTTGTGTTGTGAAATGCGCGTGTGCGCCGAGAGACAAAGCGTTCGTTTCGCGCCTGCCCGCTGGCTGCGGAGTCGCGCGGTGACGATGGCCCGCTCTATGGATATGTTGCACTTGCAGTTCAAGCGCATGCTGAACAAGGAACTGAGCCACTTCTCCGAGTCCAGCAAGTCCGGCAACCAGATCTCCGAGTACATCTGCTCCACATTTTTGGGTGAGTGTTCATAAACTTTCATAATTAATAATTGGTAAAAACACTAAATATTCATTCGGAAATTTATTCAAGTAAAATAATTCATAATTTCCATTATTTTATAAATTTCCAATTCTTCAATTACTTAGTTTACACCAAAGATAACACAGCACGTTTTGAAGCGAATTATTATTGATAATTTAACATAACTTGATAAATAAGTTGTATTTTAAGTAATTTATCAAATAATTCGCAAGTTTTCAGATAGGAACGGTAGATAGTAAGTGCATTAAGAATGGCTACATACTTGCAAGTTTGATGTAGAGGTAGATTAACTTACCCGCTGAAAAATGAGTCACGCATGGGTTGTGTCATGTCGCCGCGATTGAGCGCACTTCAATCTGTCAAAATCTTATAGTACGTCATCAATCATAGACACCGAGGTTACGCAATGTAACCTTTTTTATTACAGTACATTCTTGTTAAGTACAACGAACAACAAAAACTGTGTAACGTCCATGATTTCTCCAAAATAGAAACTTCAATTACCTACAATGATTTTGCGTTAAAAGTCAGTTCACTATTGTAAATTAAAAATTATAATTTGAAACACGTCGAATTTTCAAGTTATATACATGGATAATTGATTGCGGCTCTTAATTCATACATGGTAATTATTGGCAGCTCAACGAATATATATATTACAAGTATATAGGAGTACATGGTCTGGAAATAAGTATATGAAAGTACATGACCTACTTAGTTTATGGTGTGAACGTCCTCCCGCGCCCACTTGTGTCACAATTATTTCGACGGCCATCATAAATATTCTAAAAGCGGTATATAGCCTATCTGCATGAAAAGAGGAGTGCCTCATTAAGGGCCTAAAGTAGTTCAGAATAATCAACCAAATTAGTACATGTAGGAGTTTAGTATAATTGAAGTAAATACTGAGGTGCTTGGTGATATTAAAAAAAACAACATAATTAATGTTAATATATTTTCGAAGTAAGTACAGACTACATGAGTAATGGTCATTATTCATCAAGTTGGGATACAGACACGACCTTCCGCATAATGACTTTCTTTGTAGGTCCGTTTTATACTTCTCCCTGGGAAAACCAGGATTAAAGCAATAAATAAATGTATAGTAAAGAAAAGCCACCAGATTACTGACATCAATTCATAAATGCAGAAGATTATTTACTTATTTATTACTTGTGATTAACATTGTAAATCGCGTCACAAAGTGACTAAATATAAATGGAGCTTTAATATGTGAAATCAACAGGTAAATAAACCTAACCGGATAATAAATGTAAATAAGCGTTATCAGCGGTGATAAGGTGATAACCCCTAGCCACGCGCGCGCACTTCCCGCTGTACAACAACATCCATATCGATTTAAACCTCGTTCAACTGGAACTGCTAACTCACTCCTAAAGCCCTTTCTATGTTGTGCCCTTGCTTTCTAAACTGGTGTTATATTTACTACTCCCACAGGCAGCTCCCATACGCAGAATATATGAAAAACACTGTAGTAAGCAGAGTGCTACTGGTTAAAAAAAAATATAAACTGAAGCAGCACTTCCTATGACACGCATTCAAATCAATACGCCAACTATTCACAAGACAAATACTATTATACACAAGAGTCCCTTATTATAAATATTCAAGGATGAGGACGTAAAACATTTGGGACATAGATATTTGACAAGCAACGAGCTGTTATTGAACCAATTGCCAAATGGGGACGAAGGCACTCCGTAGTACAAATTAATTTGTTTGCGCAGAGAGCGACCATGACTAATGGTTACGGCAGCCAAAGAATGGGTCACTGTTTTCAATAATATCCGCATCAGTTAATAATTTCGTATTTTCTTGTTATTGTGTAACAGACAATAATGGTAATCATTATTTCTCTGGTTTATTTACTGCTTTTCTTCTATCAAGAGCTTGTCGGATCTTATTTCCACTTGAGTTCTCCCTTCTCGAAAGCTCTCTTTAGAATCGTTTGCATTAATAAGAAAATGGTGTTCTATTAGAATTACCAACTCTTAATTTCAATCGTCAAAGATCTTTTATAATACATATTAATTAAACTTAATTGGAATAATATTATTCAACTTCTTCATTCAGTAGTAATAATTTGAAGCTTTATTGCATAAGCAGTTAGCTGCTGAAATTAATACATCTTGCGGGATAGAGTAAACATATTTACATTTCTATTTCCGATGGGTCGAACGAATTTTCTTTCTTCTAAATATAGAAAATGGCTGCGAGTGTATTAATCCGTTGTTTAGATAGGCAGACGCGTAGTACTATATCTCATAGCTAGATAAAAAGTTAAGCCGTTTAATGTGCTCGGATTATACTTTCATCACGGTGTTGTTGGTCCGTTGGCCCCCTTTAGTCGCCCCGCCATATTGTGCAATAAATTACCATTAAGCGATTATTAAACTGTCCAAATAACATCTTCATCTTAGCAATAAAGGTGATAATTTAGCCGAAAATTGATAATGATGGGATCTTATTACAAAGCAAGCTGTATAGTTCAAACAAAAGGTTAAATAATTATAACAGCACAGATAATATTTAAGAGAATAAACACGAGATTTGTATTCTATTTTATTGGTACATATAGGTACGAGTATGTATCATACTCAAGCAAGAAGATTTAGGTTAAAATATTATTAAAGTAGTAAGTATTATTAAACCTTGTAATGCTATCACACATTTGGCCTAAATTCAATGCAACATATCACGTCATTACGGTACTCCATAACGTCAGCTCTGAATTAGATAATGAAGGCCAAGTGGCACGCGAACAATACTAAATATCTGGAATATCAAAGCCCCCATCGGCATGATTGATTACTTATCTATAGGTAATAACAAAACTCGCAAGTTGACCTGGAAACGTATCAATCATAATAATTTGTATTAATGGATACTTCACATTTTCACCCACTTTTTCGGCATCGTTACCCAGTAACACAGTTTAAGAAACGCAGTAAAATTTGTAATCGGTCGATAATATTTAGTTTTGTGTATTTGCGCAGCTTCTACCAACGATAGGATGCTAGCTGTGCAGCTAATATTATATTCAGGTCACTCAATGTGTCTAAATCCCACTTAACCCAATTTTACATGATAGCTATCCATAAAATGTTAATATTTTGCACCTGCAAATTAACCAGGCTATGAAATCCATTTAACAGTCTTAACAATTTCTTATTTTATTCCAGACAAACAACAGGATATCGACCTACCTTCTCTGCAAGTGGACGAGGTTGCCGAAGCGCGTGCCAAGAAGAAGGACAAACCGCGTCATACCGGACCAGCAACCACCATGTCACAAGTACGTACCACTATTCAATACCAATTTGTATCCCTTTCAAATTAAAATCATTAAACCTGAACAAGTGCTAATTTTAAATTTTGTTTTACAGATATCTGGCGTTAAGCGTACACTAACACACACCAATAGCTTCACTGGAGAACGCGTGCCAAGATATGGAGTAGACACTCCTCACGAGGAAGACCTCGGTCGTCAACTGGGGGAGATCGATCGGTGGGGTGTGGACATTTTCCGCATCGGCGACTTGTCCTGTGGACGACCCCTGACGGCCGTCGCGTACGCCGCGTTCACTTCGCGGGAGTTGCTGGGCACGCTGCAGATCCCCGCGCGCACGTTCCTCGCCTTCGCCATCACGCTCGAGGAGCACTACATGCGCGACAACCCCTTCCACAACTCGCTGCACGCCGCTGATGTGGCGCAGTCTACACACGTGCTGCTCAACACGCCGGCGCTGGACGCCGTATTCACGCCCATCGAGACGTGCGCCGCGCTGTTTGCGGCGTGCGTGCACGACGTCGACCACCCCGGCCTCACCAACCAGTTCCTCGTCAACTCTAGCTCGGAACTTGCTCTCATGTACAACGACGAGTCAGTTTTAGAGAACCACCATCTGGCCGTAGCATTCAAGCTTCTCCAGAACGAAGGATGCGACATATTCATCAATCTTCAAAAGAAACAGCGGCAGACGCTCCGGAAGATGGTCATAGACATGGTTCTCTCCACAGACATGTCCAAACACATGAGTCTATTAGCTGACCTGAAAACTATGGTGGAAACAAAGAAGGTCGCTGGAAGTGGCGTGCTACTACTAGACAATTATACAGACAGAATACAAGTCTTGGAGAATCTCGTACATTGTGCCGATCTGAGTAATCCCACAAAACCGCTACCACTTTACAAGCGATGGGTAGCTTTACTTATGGAAGAATTCTTCCAACAAGGAGACCGCGAGAGGGAGCAGGGAATGGATATCAGTCCTATGTGCGACAGGCACAATGCGACGATAGAAAAATCTCAAGTTGGATTTATCGACTACATTGTACACCCTCTGTGGGAGACATGGGCCGATCTCGTACATCCAGACGCTCAGGACATATTAGACACTCTAGAGGAGAACCGTGACTATTATCAAAGTATGATCCCTCCGTCACCGCCGCCAGCGCCCATTCAGCACTCACTGCCCGATGATGACCGCCCCGAACAAATACGCTTTCAAGTAAGTTGAACTTTATCAGTATTCACTATTCATGATTCCCAACAAACTTTAAACTAAACAAACTAAACTTAACGAAAAAAAAGAATTCCCCACTTTAAACCAACCAACACTAAAGAAGAAGAAAGACAAAATACTAATGGTGATTTCTCTTGTTAACAGGTGACGTTAGAGGAGGGTGAGGGCTCAGAGGAGTGCGAGGGTGAAGGGGATGGCGGGATGTGACGGAAACTACTGGGAATCTGCAAGAAACTCACTGAGAAGATGCAAGTGTGGTGGAAGCTCTGGCAGTAGCACGGCGCGGCCGGGCCGGGCGGGTCTTGTTGATAATAGTAATACTTGTTGACGCTTACCCTCGAAATGGCACGATCCCGATGCATCGTCACATTTCGATCATGATTATTTTTATGTGATTATTACGCAATGTTGTTTAGAAAAATACCTAACGACTAAATAATTATGTCCCTCCAATGACTGTAACGTTCGATTGTCTAGTATTTTACTATTGTTTCGTTTTGTCTAACCAAAGATATATGAAATGTTCTTTCGTTCACGGAGACGTTCGATAATCCCTGTAAGTAGTTAGTATTCGGTTCTTAATGAGTCGTGTAAGTAGTTATAGTCGTCGATGCCGCATAATATATATCGGCTCGACTAAGTAAGGACATTGAAAACGCTTATTAATTGGTATGAAAGGGTAATTTATATTGTCATATCATCCACGTTTCTCATATTTAATACGGGTTTGCGATAATGATGTTATTCACCAAAATATATTAAACATGATAAATATCCTAAATATAAAATCTATTTTAAGGTAAATTTTAAAAATTGCCTTTCGGAGTTGTTGTTGTGTCTTTTCTGAATATGTAATATTCGGCCAGCCTCTCACTGCGGCAGCGACCGCGATCCGACAGCTCCCGGCCGACCGACACAGACCTGCACAGGCAACACTTCTAGTAGTTATTGTATGGGCAACACCAGCCCTGGCCCGGGCCAGGCGTCGGTGCACGGTACCGTAGGAAGGTCGAATACATACTTAAGATCTCTCTTCGTATTTGGTCGGGGGTCAAAAGACACTTTACCAAATTCATCCTATTAGAAAGCTTTACTTGATTTTTGTGAACCTAAATGCACCTCATTACTTATGGAGGATCGCTGGCGATCCGTTTACTTTTCTCTTTAGAGTAATGTATTATTATTTTTGTAATGTTACGTATTTTATTCTAGTTCTCTTTACCCAAATACAAAACAAAAAAATTAGTCATGAATCTTAAAGTTTTCGTGTACGCAACTAACGGCTTGAAGTGTTTGATTAAATTGTTAAGTACTAACAAATGAGTGGTTTGCGACTAAGTTTTATTTTGAGTGGATTCAAATAACTATATTTACTGAATAAGTCCAAACTATCGGCGCGGGCCGGGTCTTGCAATAGTAGTAGGTAGTTCTGAAACACTTCGCACAACTGTTTCTATTTCATCCATTTCATGCCAAATATGCTCCTTTCATTAACTGTATAATCATATCAACACTATCAGAATCGCTGTGCAGATCTGATTTCAATTATGTATAACAATATTTGTGTACCTACATAGATTTTTCTTGTAAGGAAAAGAGCGTAACTGATACTTTTTAAATATATAACAACCACTGTGTAAAAGATGTAATATAAATAAGTAGATGTCTGAAAATTGTACATTGGATGGAAAATCTAGTTTTTATCCAGTTTCATGTTCGTCGGTTGCGACCTTTTCATGTTTGTGACGATGTTATATAAATTAGCATGCACATAGCCACTTGAGCATTCAGCTACATACTCGTATATAACTTCGTGTAGGTACATTTACAATAATATAAGGAGGGTGTAATACTTAATGAACCTGTATTATTTTTGCATTTCATCATCCATCTTTTTATTTATAATGGACAATTTTAAGAGCTGGTCTCTATTCCTTCATGTACTCAAAAGATATTTTGTTTAAACTGATTAAATGATTTTAGTTCCTCGCACTTTAATTGTTTTGTATTTCTATCATATGAATGTCCCCTAGTATTATTACGGAATGTATTTTCTAAGTCATCATTTCTGTCATTCATCAGCATCAAGAAGGAAGGTCCAATGTACATTATTTTCGTAGATGAATTAAGATTTTATCGGCGATCAAATACTACGACATGTGTGCATCGCCTATCTTCGAAGTGTCTGATTTTAAAACTGCATACTTAGATATTTGTTACCTACGTCAACGTATATATACATACATACCTACTACATTAAAAAATTGGATACGCTTATCTACTTGTGTGTTATAAAATAGAAACATTACGCTTAGAATCATTAATTTTCTAATTAAAACATATGTATTTGTAACTAATTGTGTTGAATATGATATTCGTACTGCAGTAGATCTGTGTATAACGTACGTACCCAATCTTTGGTAATTCACATAACGTGAGCATTTGCATGTACCTACCTTGTACCTTTACCGAATTGTCATAATCATAACTTTTATAATAACTGTACAATAAACAGGATCATTGAGCAGAATGTATAGTATCTAGATAATGTACTCGTTGTCTTGTCTTATTTCAATGGATTTATCTAATTGCCTACCAAATGCAATAAGATGGTATAAAATGTAACCACTTTGACATGTCGGGTGTGCTGTGCCACGCTTGTCATGTGCTATGTTAAGTAACTTGTGATTCTATTACCAAAGAACTTTTGATAGTATTGAACAAGCAAAGTTCTCTTAGCACAGCGGACATGTCATAATGCAACAGTCACGTAGGATACTTGTTTTCACCAAAGGTTTTCAGTGTTGTGTATATGTTTTGTCACTATGGAGAACTATCGCTAAGATTGGATAATACCTAGTTAAATATTAATACCGAGTTAAAAGTGTGCAATGCTGGACATTTGCATTACTTATTATTTATGTTTAAAATAAAAAAAAAAAATAGCTTGTAATAGTTTAAATGAATATTTGAGTTGAATTAAAGAATATTAATGTATTTAGAATAAAAAGATATGGGAGAAAACTCTATAATCATTTTATTTTCTACTATCGCACACATTAGACCACACCACCCCCACCTAGGGGCCTACCCCATGAATGTGTACACAAGGTACTGGGACATACCTACGTACATAGTGCATACTACATACGTATACAATTTTTGGAAAAGACATCAGATGATGTGGCACCCAAAAAAAGTGCTTTATTCTGAGAGATCTTGTCTCTCTTAGGGTGTTACTACACCAATCGATGCCATCGATTGACGTTGAGCTTTGGCTGATCGAAGAAAGAAGTAGAAACTATCGATCAACATCGACTAATCCATTCTACCATCAATCGAAGATCGACCGATTTGCATTTCTTATTGGACCACCAAAGCTGTAGCAGCAATTTACTGCTTGGGCATGAAAAATTGGAAATGAATTTTAGGTTCATCATTTTTGATGATATATGTAGGTGGGTATAATTCTGCTCAGCCCGTGATTAAATAAGGGTTTAAGACAGCTGCTAGTTATTTGCGACTGATCATCATGATTACTTTAAACCTTAACCTGATAGTATACAATGCGAAGACAACAGAACTGATCAACTGAAGATTATTCAGGTCGGGAAAAGGCCCCTGTTTGTGGGAGGCAAACCACGGAGGTTGCCGAAAGGTTTAAGTAATTTGAAAGACGGCGCGGATATCGATCGCCAACGTCGCGCCCTATTCGTTGTTGGAAACATGCTTGAGAAGATTTTCCAGGTTGAAGTGCACTTGTTGTTAGAATTAATGTCATTTCTATAAGTAAATGCAGTTCGAGACCTTGAGCGCCTTGCATTTGCGAAGGAATTTTCTACCTTTCTAATTTTCTTTTGACCCTTTACCTATGCAGTAAAACGTGAATGCAGGATACTGAAACGATCAACGCGAGCTTCAAAAACTTTTCAACGGTCTCTGATAGGTCTTTTTTTACCCGACTACGGCAAAGCCAAAAGGAAGGGTTATTACCGTTAACTACACACATACATATCATAATCTTGAATGAAGAGAATGTAGGATCCAAGAGCGAGTGAAGCGAAACTGTAGTTCCCAAAGCATGTTCATGGAGGCGATGCTGAACTGGTGGAGGGTCCAGAAGACTTTCCGCTTTCTGACTTGATCACGCTGCCTACGTCGGCTTTCACCAAGCTTACTGGCTCTCAGTCTCAATGATGATGGATCGATTCCAATACTAAGTAGGTACACATGACACATGCATGTAGTATGTACCTATGATAATTCCGATTCTACAACAATGTTTTTTAGAGTAAGTTGCGGATGTATAATCTTGGCTACAAGATCAACCTTTTAGCCAGGATTATATATCATAATCTCTACAGGTACAAGCCTGTGCAAGTAGTCTTCTTCTCTCTTCGTTAGCTAGACGCGAAAATATATAAAAATATTTTGACTAAGTGTGAGTAGCGTCAGGAATCACAATAATTACTATTTATTATTATTATATTATAAATGTGACAGTAACTCTGTCTTTCTGTCTGTCGCGCTTTCACGCCAACACTACTGAACCGATTTAAATGAAATTTGGTACACAGATAGTCTAGAGCCTGAGGAAGGAGCCTGCTTTTTAATGCGAAAAAAGAGTTGTAAGGAGTTGAAAGGGGGAGATAAAAAGCTGTATAGAAGTATCGTCGTCTAGAAGCTTATTTTCTAGGCTGTTGATTCGATATAAATAAATATGACATTCAAAGTTTGCAAAAGTTTTACCCTTAAGGGTGTAAAAAAATAAAATAAGGAATAGGGGATGAAAGTTTGTATGGAAATATGTAAGGTTTATGTGAATGTTTTATAAGTTTGCGTCAAGAAACAAAATATTAGAGCTATTCTGATGTAAAATTTACGGAGTCATTACAAAATGTGAATCTGAAGTTAACGCGAGCAAGAAACTTGCCAAGCACCGCGCCGTACACAATGAGCGCTGTGCAGCCGCGCAGGGGGGGGGGAGCGCTTATGTACTTATATACTTAAATAATTTATTAAAGTCTTTGCAGTGCAACACTGCAAATAGCTTTCAGCTTTCTTTCATTATTTGTAAAATAATTAGCCTAAATAATTAAAAATACGACGAAGTCGCGGGAATAGCCAGTAGCGGCGTTAGGGCAGTGTGTGGTCGAGTGACCGTCCAGGATGCCAGACATGAAGGGATGCTGAAGGGCTAGTTCTTTTATAACTTTTTTGTACATACAGAGTGTCTTGAAGACTTGAAGAAGCCAAAAGAAGAAAAAATCTGTGATTTGTGATAACTAAATTAAAAAAGATAATAACGTGAGTAGTACCTAGTTAACATTGAGAAGATAGAACAATTTATGAAATTTCATGAAAATTTTTGTTTGGTATATTTACGCTGTTTGATATATTGTGACAAATTTGTCTGTGCTGGATGTCTATAAAAGTAGGAGATGGTAGACAGCGGAATCCATGGTGGAGACTCCCTTGAAGTAGTTGGTTCAAGCAAATTGGGGCATAAAGGAAATCATCCATTTGGTCCAAAAGTGAAAGGGCCGGCCAAAAAAAAACTGAATTACCTAGTCTGATGGAACTTGTCCGCCTAAGCATTTCTTCTTTTCTTATCACCAAAGCTGTAGCCCCACTGTACTTGATTTTAATGGAATTCAAAAATGTGTCTTTTTATACATTTTCGATTAAATTAATAAACTAAAACAAATGGAATATCTTTCCACACCGTTATATTTTCTATTAAATGAATTATTAACCCATTATCTCCCAAGCACCGAAAACATTGAAATTTTTTGATCAAATCCTTAAATTAAGTTCTTAATACTAAATTTAGAAAAATTAACGTGAAGTTTTTTTTTCTTTATTTACCTTTATTACTGAGTCAGCCTGTCCTATAAATATGACAATGGGAACATGTGATCAAGAATAATGAAAGTTAACAAATATAAGAAAATCAGCTTTATTTGAAAACTATGACCACAAACAGTTTTAAAAATAAAATGTTATGAACTTATTTTGTATGATAACTTGATAAGGTATAAAACAATCACTGCAAAGTGTTTTTTCACATTTAACACAAAATGTTAGAGGTTTTTTTTACAACCTTGTCCTTGGCAACGCCTCTGTTTGTCCCTCTTCGTCATATAGTGACCAAAATTGTCAAACCTGACAGGTTGTAAAATAACTTCTGAATAACCCGGTGTAGGTTTACTTGCCTTGCCTTCCGATTTTTTCATCCAAGAAAAGCAAACCCTTCGTCTGAAATCTAGCAGAGGGATGGTCTTATCTTTATTTACCTGGTTGTAAATAATCCATGCATTCATTAGGGACATGTCTAAAACACGGATGACTAGAGGCCAATACCAACCTAAATATAGTACCAAAAGAAATGCACTTACTAATCGATACCTGGAGAAATTTNCCAATACTGCCAATACCAACCTAAATATAGTACCAAAAGAAATGCACTTACTAATCGATACCTGGAGAAATTTTCTAACAAATTATCAATAAGTATAATACACCTTTAAAAACTTACAAAGCATGCACTTTGGTAATACACTAGATTACAGCTAGAAACAATTCACAAGCCTTAAAATAAACACGGAACGGATTTTCGAATTTACAAACAGAAGCGATATTAGGCCGTAACAGCGCGCGTGCGAAGGGAAGTTTGTTTATCAATAACACAGAATACAAATACCCTGATGGGATCGGTAAATACTGCCAAGGATCTACAAATGTCTGCCGAGATCAACTTTACGTGCTTTCCGAGGCATGGAAGAGTCTCGATATGTAGTGGATGTTCACCGACCGATCAATCGTGTGGTTGTTATTATTTCACCGTAACCCTCGCAGTTAAATTGAGGGCAATGAATTAAAATCGTCTTAACCGCCTGATGGGCCTAGAGGTCATAAGTGACCTCATACTGAGCATGATATCCTGGATTCCATTTCCAAACTGGCTTTTTTTTGTGGATGGCTCTGGGTGGAGCGGGAGTGAATATCAGACTCTTAGCTTACTGACTAAAGTGTTCCTTCAAATGCCCTTTGCGTTCCAAGGCCGCGGTTACACTTTCGAACAATTCTGCAACTCTGGCAGGCACTAGCTCTAGCGGGCCCCGTTTCTTAGAGGCGCGTGTGGAAAACAACGCGCCGTCGACCCTGGCCTGGTCCTTATCGGACGGTGAGCTAGCCCAAGCGGAGTAGACCTCCATCGTATGTGGAAGAGTCAGATTCTAAAAGGGCATATTATAAGCCACTCAAATCTCTGGTGTTTAGTTCCATATTTAGAGAAAAAGTGGCATACTTTAAATTCAACATTTACAATAAAATTAAACACCCTAGAACGTTATGGAATAATTTAAGAAATACCTTGCTGCCAGATATAAAAAATTGATGACCTTCCTACTCACTTAAGAGACCCAGACAGAATAAATTATAACTTTCTGAGTGTTCCCGGCACCCTGTCTGATATATATTTCTTCGAGTCTCATCGATTCAGGGAAGATAGTGAATAGCTCAATCGGAAAACATTCCCTGACATCTGGAAAATTGCAATCGTCAGACCGTTACCCAAAAAACCGAATCCAACGGACCTAAAAGATCTCAGACCCATTAGTATTCTGCCTTGCCTATTCTTAAGTATGGGAAATCATCAAATGACTTCTTCCGCTCTGAGTGGAGCGGAAGGGCGTGTCAGATTCTTACTGACTTAAACCCATCTGTGTTCCTTCTAAAGCCCTTTGCGTTCCAGGGCCGCTGTGACTCTTTCGAACAAATTCCGCAACTCTGGCAGGCTCTGGCCCTATGCTGACATATCTTTGAGGCGCGCGTGAAACACAACGTGCCATCGACCCGGGCCTGGTGGTGATTGGACAGCAAACCTCCCAACGCTCGGCGTCCGCAGGCCCGCGCCTACGGTGGCCGGGGATCGCCCTGCGACTCCTGACGCCCGGGGCGTCTTCTCCTGCAGCGGTGGTTGGGGCGAAGGCCTTGCCTTTCCCTCGCGCGGCCCGCCTCCTCCTTCGCTAGCATTACTGCTTCGCAGAAGGAGGTGACCGCTTCCCAAGCCTCTTCGCTCCGGACCATGTATTCAACCAAGGCCGGACGCGAGAGGTCGCCGCCGCCGATCGCCTCGATGAGGACACGGCGGTGCTCCGCCCAAGCAGGGCAGACCTCCACCGTATNCGCCCGGGGCGTCTTCTCCTGCAGCGGTGGTTGGGGCGAAGGCCTTGCCTTTCCCTCGCGCGGCCCGCCTCCTCCTTCGCTAGCATTACTGCTTCGCAGAAGAAGGTGACCGCTTCCCAAGCCTCCTCGCTTCGGAATACTTCCGGGCTACAGTCAGGCTTTCTTAAAGAGCGTGGTACTGCTACGGCACTTTTGGATGTCACTGATATATTTTGACAGCAAGATAGAGGCCTATGTACACTCCTTGTACTATTTGATTTTTCGCGAGCTTTTGACTGTATCAATTTTGAGTTGTTTCTATCAAAGCTGAACTATTATGGTTTTGAAGAAAATACAATAAACTGGTTTCTAAGTTATCTCACTAACCGTCAGCAGCGTATGGAGATCCGTTTGAGAAATGGCTCATCCTTTGTTTCGTCGCGCACCCCCATTAGTAGGGGAATTCCACAAGGCTCTATACTGGGTCCCATTATTTTTAATTTAAATTGTGCAGACATTATAATGTCCTTGAAGCATTGGAGGTACCATATTTATGCTGATGATGTGCAGGTTTATATTTCCTTTAAACCGAGTGACTATGACAGTGCGTTAAAGGAACTCAACGATGACCTCAACAGAATAGCATGTTGGGCTGAGAACAACGGTTTGGTACTTAACCCTACTAAAACTAAATATTTTCTTTTTGGAACCAAGTGCCACTCAACGTTACTCTTTTAGGTGAGTCGGTCAGTCCAGCTAATGAAGTATGTAATCTGGGTCTGAACATGGACGCAGATTTAAGATACGAAGCGCATGTGTCAGTGTTAGTGCACACTTCTTTTTATCGACTGAAGGTCCTTTATAAAATAAGACCTTATCTATCTGAGGACTAGTTGAGTCGCTAATTTTCTCAAATTTAAATTATGCGGATACAGTTATTGGCCCTCGACTGCTGGCAAGAACTGATCGACTGATCCAGAGGATGCAAAGCGCCTGCGCTCGATTCTGCTTTACAATCCCACCAAGAACTCACGTAACACCATTTTTTTAAAAGCACTCTTTTCTTAAAATGATGTCGCGTCGTAAGTTACACTTGGCTTGCCTGCTGTTTGGGGGTTATAAAGTACAGGCAGCCGAGCTACCTTTACAACAAACTGAGTTAGATCGCTCGTTGAAGGGAATGCGCAAGCAGACAGTACTCGCAACAACTTGCTACTCAGCCGCACAAGACAGCCGCCTTCAGAGGCAGTTTCAGGTACGCTGCATCCAAATGCTGGAACAATATTCCCCCGCTGATACGAAACATTAAGTGATTTTTTTTTCTATCGGAAACTTATGTCTTGCTTTTTTGCCGAAAAATCGAGACTTTCACTCTTTATTAACGGTATAATACTTGATCGCACTTTCACGTTTTTAAAATTCGAACTTTGGTCCCGTGCGCGTAATAAAGTATTTTAACAGATGCTAAACGACCTCACTTTGGCGCCAACTGCAGGTATATTAAATGTGCAACTCCCTTTATATTTTTACGTAATCTGTGAATATACCATTTATAATCTGTCCCAACTATTCTTATCACTATTTATTTCATTGAGTAACCCTCGAAATAGATTGTGGTTTTTATATTTCTCTCTTTCTTATACAAAGCAAAAATCTATCTGCTATCCTGCTGTCATTGGTTGTCACTTTCAAAATGTCTATCTTTAGTTTGTGAAACAGAAGAGAGGTTAAAAACCGCTTACAGTCGCATGGAAAGTTAGTGCCCATTTTAGAATCTTCTTTTGTTTTCGAATCTATCTGTAGTCGCAATGGCCGCCTTAAAAAAGGATGAGGAATTAATTACAAATGATGCTGTTGAGAACGGTGAGGATGAAGAACTGGATGCAGTAGAAGAGGGCGAAACTAAAGATCCCGCTAAGAAGAAGAAAAAGAAAAAAAAGAAGAAGAAGGCAGGTTAGAGCGAGCAATATCTTTATAAATTCAAACATAATCATCGCTTGCGAACGTACATTACCCTCTAAATGTCTATTTTTATCTTTTGAACGCATAGTAACGAGGCACCTACGCTTAACCTGATAATATTGCGCCGTTTTTATCAAATTAGTGAAGTATTATAAACGTAAATGTACAATTTTTTGAAAAACATTCCGAGTCCGAATTGCTTTACAATTTAACGAATGACAATATGCACAGTGATTTAACACTTTTGACATGATACTTGCATCAATTTAAATTGATATTTTTCTACTATGAATCACAAGAATCCTATTGGTCAAGTCAAGCATCAATTTACATTAATTTATTGCCCATGCCAACTAGTAATATCAGCCATGTTTTTTAATAATTAGTTTTTATTGTACTTTAGTTACTGCCAATCAGCAACTAAACAACTTATTTGTAACTGACTAATAAATACTGAACATCAATTTCTGTTTTCTTTAGAAAATGGAGCAAATGCTGAGAATGAACCTTCTGAAGTGACAAATGCTTTAGAAAAAATAGAAGTTACTGTTGAAGATGCAGCTGCAGAAGGGGATGAGAAAAAGAAGAAGAAGAAAAAGAACAAAAACAAATCTGGGAAGGGTCCATCCAAGGAGCAGACCAACCCCCCAACCATCCCCATTGCTGAGCTGTATCCAGATGGTAGGTTATTATACTAAAATTAAGTAATAATGTACTCTGACATATATTTGAAGACAAGAGACAACCCAGTAAGCTGCTATATATCTAATACTCACTGTATGTAATGGCCACACAGATTGCTTCAGGCAAGCTGCTCTGTCACTTTTTCATAAAGACTTAATTTTCTAATCAACAACAACATCATCATTTTTCCTTTCCCATGTTACTACATGTTCAGTGCGTCTCAAATTCCCTCTTCATCTTTTCATATAAATCGTCACAATCCGTCCATAATTTCTTTGGACTCTCTCCTCTCCACATTTATAGTGGTACAAGAATGAGAGCTTTTATTATAATTACAGAGAAGTTGTCTATTACTTGTAAATTTTAGTAAACTTGCTAACAAGGCTTTTTTTTCTTTGTTCTACATCTCATTGCAAACTATGTAATTGTTTAGGAAACTTCCCTGAGGGTCAGATAACAGAGCATGGTCCAGCTGAGGGTATTGATGAGAGAACTGCCAAGGAGCGTTTCTCCAGTGAAGAGAAGAGGGCTCTGGATAGACTGCACCAGGACATCTATCAGGAAATAAGGCATGCTGCAGAGGCACACAGACAAGTGAGTCATGCAATAGTTTACTATTAACTTACCAAATATGTAAGAAAAAATCTTTGAAGCTGTAGAGAGTGGGTAAAAGAATCTGGTTAAGCTAAAAAGAACAGTTATTTCTTGTCACTGCTACAGTGCCTCTGCATAGTTGATTTTATAATCCTTTCGATTTCATGAGTCCGTTAAAGAATCTAGTGTCAACAGTATAAATCACTATGAAAACAGTTTCAGCACATGGCCTTGTGTCTATTGAATTTTATTACAAAACAAATTATTTGACTCATCCAAATACCAATTGTAATTTCAGACACGTAAATACATGCGTGACTGGATCAAACCAGGCATGACTATGATTCAAATCTGTGAAGAACTGGAATCAACTGCAAGGCGTCTAATTGGTGAAGATGGACTTAAAGCTGGGCTGGCTTTTCCAACTGGTTGCAGTCGTAATCACTGTGCTGCTCATTACACCCCTAATACTGGTAAGAAACCATATATGACTTGATAAGCAATGCTTTTTGGGGTAGACAAAAACTATTCAATTTGGAGACACAGAAACAAAAAACTCTTTTAAAGTTTCTTATTCAATATTATACCCAAGTACTTCTAAATAATTGAATAGGTACTTTATAAATATATTTTTTTTTAAGTACCCATTTTATTTCAAATTATATTTTTTATACGTCTGCCTTGTTATCTGTTCACCACCATTGGTTGACTGGTAGATAATGCCTAAGGCAGGGGTTTCCAATCTTTTTTATACTGCAACTCCCTGTACATGTTTTTTTTTTTTTTGCAATGTCCTTGTAAAAGAAGTTACCTAGGTAAGCATAGCTCCGTTTGGGAAAAACTGAAGGTACATACAATCAATAAGATGGGATTAACTTGCTTTTCTAAATAAAATTCACTGAAAAATATGAATAAAATGTGTGAGTGCGATAAAATATCTATTGTAAACATAACATCAAATCTTAAACAGGTTTTTCTTGCAAAAAGCCTTTCAAAACAGAAAAACACTTTCTTAACTCCATTTCTATTTTTCTTTTCTACAATATTATTTTTTTTTTCTAAAATGAATTTTATTCGCCAGTTGCACCTTAAATGCGTTTCATTTCCGTGGCGGTTTGCGACGTCTCTGGAAAAGCATCGCGACGCCCCGCTGAATCGCGACGAACAGTTTGGGAACCCCTGACCTAAGGCATTAAGTCTTTATAGAATACTAAATGAAGAATATATTTTAATGTGTAAATGAAATGCTTAACCAGCTAGACTAACTTCCTGTTAGTAGTAATTTCCTAGTTACTAATAGTCTATCTCAACCGCTTCTCCTTTTTGTAACCATTGCCTAANCTAACTTCATTGTAGTAATTTCCTAGTTACTAATAGTCTATCTCAACCGCTTCTCCTTTTTGTAACCATTGCCTAACAATTTCAAAATTTATTTAGGTGACACGACAGTCCTGGAATATGACGATGTCGTGAAGATAGACTTTGGCACTCACATCAACGGGCGCATCATCGACTGTGCGTTCACATTGAGCTTCAACCCACGCTACGATCCTCTGGTCAAGGGAGTGCAAGAAGCTACTGAAGCCGGTATCAAGGCTTCTGGGGTTGATGTCAGACTGTGTGACGTTGGTGCTGCAGTACAAGAGGTACTTACACAATCTTAAAACACTGGCTAATCTGTTAAGTCGACGTTTTCGCGGCAGGACATAATATTGTGACTTATTTGAGGCTAGAGTTACCAGTAAACCTGTATAATTAGCAGTAATCAAGTGTACCAAAAGAAACACTAAAAACATGCTCTTTAAACCAGAAATCCACAAGGTTGAATTAAATTATATGGAATAATTTCACAGATGCTATAAATGAAATGACGATGACCACATTAGTTACTTAAAATTATGGGTTCCACCCATTATTTAAAATAACTCAATTTCGTGTCTGAAGTTTTTCTAGTTAATTTAATTTGACGTCATATAACTTTCAGTGGGACAGTAAGGAAAAATATTAATATTCACATAGCAGTAATAAGTTGTATTTTGTTCTAGGTTATGGAATCACATGAAGTAGAAATTGATGGTCAAGTATATCAGGTGAAACCTATACGCAACCTCAATGGGCATTCCATTGGTCCCTACAGTAAGTATTAATTTCTTCCAGATTGATGAAACATACATTTTACTTATTCTAACCATAAACGTCTCGCCTTTTAGGGATCCATGCTGGAAAAACAGTTCCTATTGTGAAGGGTGGAGAAACAACACGCATGGAGGAGAATGAGTTTTATGCTATTGAAACATTTGGTTCAACCGGACGTGGCCAAGTTCATGACGATATGGATTGCTCTCATTACATGAAAAACTTCGACCAACAATTTGTTCCGCTAAGGTAATTATGTGCTCATAATATCAATATTTGTATCCTTCATTCGTTTCACGTTCTACGGTTTGAATATTATCAACCATGAATGTTTAAATTTTCAGACTGCAGTCATCAAAACAGCTGTTGAACTTAATCAACAAAAATTTCGGAACTCTCGCATTCTGCAAGCGGTGGCTTGAACGCGCGGGTGCTTCTCGTTATGCCATGGCGCTCAAGGACTTGTGCGACAAGGGCGTAGTGGACGCCTACCCGCCGCTCTGCGACATCAAGGGCTGCTACACGGCTCAGTTCGAGCACACCATCCTTCTCAGACCTACTTGTAAAGAAATTATATCACGCGGAGACGACTACTAGCGACAGCTAAAGTCGCTTTGGTTGCAGGTCGCAGCCAGCTTGTTCACTTGACAATTTTTAATTAAGTCAACAATTACTATAAGTCACGTCAGATTTATCAGTTAAACAATAGAATTTATGTTATGTTCTCTTACTTGAAATAGTTGCTGACAAACATAATAAATACATTTAAAATCATTATTTTTTAAAACAAATATTGCATAATGTCAGCATATGCAGTGTTTGTGGAAATGTTTGTTGCTTTATAGTATAAGTTGTCGAATTAAATATGCGTCAACAGCGACTATAAACTCGTTTGTTGTAACATTGTTATTTCTTTACTAATCTTACGTATAAATCGTATTTTTAATACACCTGTATTCATAGCAATTGTGTTGATATCAATGTATTTGAAATAAAGTTCTACTTGTATTGAAGGGGATTTTTTCATTTAATAGCCTTTAACATCCAGTAAAATGTATGAAAGCTAAAATATTCAGGCTTCCAAACAAGTCTTAACTGGCACAAGTCAACCATGCTTGAACCAACAATCATTGTGGTTGAACTCGGATCCTCAAAAGGGCTGTCTGAAATCACGCTCTTGTTCTCGTAAACGTAAAGGCAAGGCACACCGATGCAGTAGAAACAAAGCATCAAATTCCCGAGGATCCGTGCTGCTATCTAGGTAGTAGTGAGGACTGCCAGTTAACTTTGTTGCGTTGATTCTCGTAAATGCGCTCGAGTTCGCACGACTGCGAGCACCAATAAGAGTTGTCTGCAGAAATGTGTGCATTACGTGGTCTCTTGTTCCTCTACTGGTCGCAAACCGCGACTGCCCCGCGTGGGGTCATGTGTTCGATTCCCAGGTCGGGCAAAAAACTATTATTGGATTTTTCCATTGGACATTTCTCAGTAGCAACCCGGAGTCGACTCGGAGTTCAGCCCCGGATCAACGAATATTCCGAGCCGGGGCAGAAATATGATAGTGGCAGCCCCCTCTTTTCCACCCTTTATTATGCCCTGGGTAAATGAACGAAAACGAAGATCCATTGTACCCATAATTGGCATCCATTTTTTCTTCTAGACCATACATGGGAAACCGTAGAAGTTTTTTTTTCAAACATTTGAATTTGGCGCCCCAAGAACTTGCCGCCCGGGGCACGTGCCCCGGTTTGCCCCCTAGATCCGGGGCTGTCGGAGCTGGTATACCTTCGTGACTCGGAACGCACGTAAAGCATCCTCCTGCCTGGACCCCTAGGTCCTGTGCCTAATCTCTTTCGGGGTTGTTTCGGATTGCCATCCCATCAATTATGAGTATAAAGGAACAGAGTACCTACAGGCTACAGGCACCATAATATCTCCTGCGTAATTGACTAATCTCCGTTGACTGAAAACGCTCATTGGGTGAAAATACCTCGTAACGCATTGTGGCTTCTTTCAAACGGCCACACAGCGAACTCAGGATCGTGGCACTTAAAAATGACTATGACGAATTGTGGCAATTACAAGAAGTCCACATGGCGAAGTTCGTGCCGTGGCTTTATATCATTCGACTACAACGTGTTGTTAACAATGAAGTAAAGCCATCTCGCGTTCTGAGCCCTACCTACCTTGTTCCCCGTCAGTTTTTAATCCGGCCGGTCAATAAAGGCAAGTCGGAGATTAGGAACAAGACTTCTCCCGAGGCATCTTTTAATTAAATCTGCCTCATTGGTCTCGTGGTCGCAACCGCGACTGCCGAGCGTGGGAAGAGGAAATGTTATTGGGTGTTTCCATCAGTAATTTCTTAATAGCTGCAGTTTGAAAGTTCGTGATGCGACAGCCCGTAAAGCCGTTAGTCCTGCGCCTGATCTCTCCCCGGTCGTGTCGGATTGCCGACCCGTCGGACCATGAGGGTAAAGCAACAGAGAATGCACATTTGATTGCCAACCCATCGGACCATGAGGGTAAAGCAACAGAGAGTACACATTTGATTGCGCACACACTTGTGCACTATAATATATCCTGCGTAATTATTGGCTAGATTGACCACCGTGATAAAAATTTGTTCGGGAGGATTATTATTATTTATTAAAAGTTTGGTAGCTANTTATTAGATTGACCACCGTGATAAAAATTTGTTCGGGAGGATTATTATTATTTATTAAAAGTTTGGTAGCTATGTTTCAAAACTTTATTTTTTAGGAAAACGCTAATTTATTACTATCGCAAATATAAACGATTACATTCATAATTTAAGTATGTATTACATAATATCGATACAAAATCTTTCGCCAATAGCGGATTTATAAAAATGTATAAAATGTAATGACAACTGAATATCACTAGCATTTACCCAACAATCACTACAATCACCTACACCTTTCTAACATTTGCGAATACTTAATACCTCTAAACAAAGTCCTGCTGTATATTGCTTACTGTAAAAAAGACAAATAAGAAATCAACATTCAGTCTCTTCTAATCTGTCTACATTATTTCAAATGCTATACAAACACTTGAAAGGCCTCTTAATCGTTTACTAATTAGGTACGTGCCGGTAATACATAATCTCTTACGTGCGAATCTTCAATTTGTGATTAGTATGAGTTATTGGGAAGTATGGCAAATATAATTAAACTACTATCATTTAAAATTGGAGTACATGAGTAGGTATGCCACGATACTATTAGTGAACAACAATATAATAAATACAATTATTCGTGATCTATTCTGTGGCGTATCTCAGGATGCTGCCCCACTGATCACTGTACATATCATGTAAATTATAGCATTTATTAACTTACGCTGAAGGTACTTAGCTTCAACATACACAAACTGCAAATATTTTAACTATTGAAATACGTCTATTTAAAAAGAGACTTTCAAATAAATATTACTCATGCATTTTAAAGAATAGGTAACTGCTAGAAGATTATTATTATAAGCTAATAGCTATGGGGTACCATATTGTAAGACCGACTCTTACGTGTGATAATAATTTCAGCTGAATGTGTATGTTAAATAATACATAAGTCCATAATTAAACAGGCACTAAAGTAAGTACGTATATGACATAAAAATGTTAAATATTCGCCATATCTGACGTAGAATGACTAGACTAACGAATTTCAATTTAACTTTTCGTACTACATCTGCAAGTAGCACCTAAACACAAATATGCTATAATTTATATGATTAATAAATATTACATTAATTCAATAGGTAGTTTATTACTTTCGATAAATTTACTTTTACAAAATATTTAATCTACATAAAGTCACATAAATAATAATAATACATAATGTTCAGACATTTCATGAACCAGCAACACGCAACAAGTTAACGTTCAATCTATGCGATCCTGTTGGTCTCTTTACGATGACCAGGAAACCAAACTGTAATATAATATTGCCTTATACCAAATCGGTAAAGTATCACAGAAATTAACCATACCTAGCTAAACTATGATGTCTTCAATAATACACATCACGAAATATTACGAAACACATCAAGATTTGGTCAATGTATACTAAAATATTAAGACAATGCATACACTAGTCACAAGTGCCAAGATGCAAACAAATTATATTTTAAGAGATAGACTGAGGTAACACTCAAAGCTTACCAAAGTAGATTGAATACGAGGCCAATTAAAATTAATCATGATTAGGCCTTGAAATATTTAATTTTAATAAACTAGAACGAATATTTACAATTTCATCAAACAATAAACACTGGAAATTGTTCAGCCATCACTGGAAAACATCTAAGCCTACTCAAACACTATCTAAGAAAAACCATGATAGTTGCATCCAACCTTATTGACAATTTACTAACTCACTGTATGCAAACTTATGAAATGATCTACTGACCTTTGGAATGACAGCTAATTTAATGAAAAGATGATATTTATATTATTGCTACAAACCCCATACTAGTAAGACAGTAATCGCTTAATAACCCCAAATAGTACAAGCATTTATCATAATTTCTCTTCGACATTGCAATATAGGAAGACTAGAAACTTCATACACAAAAACATGTTTTAGTACTCAAGTTCTACGAAGAGTATAAATACAAAAATAAGTGAGAATTAAAAAGTAATTGAGGTGAGTTGTTTAGTTAGCTAGATGTAGGTCGGCGCCGTCGCCGTTGGTGGCCATCGAAGCGACCGAGGCGAACGCAGAGTTACTCGGCCAGGTGTAGATGGACTGCAGCGGAACATGGAGCAACTCCACCAAGTTTCTGTAATGAGGCTCTGAAACATTCATCATAATTTTATTAATAGGCAAACTTCTTGGCTAAACACCGAGGGTCCACAATCCAGCTAAAACTGCTGTAAAAATTTGTGAGTGTTTGGCAAAATAATAAGATCCAATCAAAGCGATTGACATGACATCATAAATGTTTCTCATCATACCAGCCGAAAGATATCCACAGCTGGACATAGTTCACCCCCAAGGC
>NDFZ01004460.1:0-92510 GCA_002192655.3 Mamestra configurata
ACGATAGCTCGGCAGTCGCAATGAACCTAGAATTGGCTGATGATGGCCTCTTGTCTTTAAATTTATAAACTTTCCGAAAACAAAAATAAAATACACTAGAAGACATTAAGGTTACAAATTGGCAGTGCCATATCACTTAGTAACAGATCGTGAAACGTTTTTCGTTAGAAAATTCATTATTTACACAAATGCCACATTAAGAAAAATATTTCAAAAAGTAGGTCCGATTACATTTTTTTACACATTTTGATAAAGTTTAAAGCACTCCACAACTCATAGTTGGATATGTATGTGGAAAGGTTTTTTTTAATTCTGTTTGTTTGGCTGTTACCGGTTCCGTGTTAGCTAAGCCTCAATATTTGAGCACTCAATTTCGGGGAAAGTTTAGCTCTCACGATCAATTTCGGCCGCAGGCTTTTCATGAATTTTTGGGAGCTTGCGAGCATGGATGCAGTTTTTTCAATGTTGTTAAAGTGCAAGCATAACATTTACTATGACTCGGAAATTGTATTTTAAAACCATGTTTTTGAAACTTTTTGCTTGCCGAGGTTGGTCTGTGGATGGGTTTGGATTTGGGATGGAGTTTCCTCCGTGTCTCATATAGCACGCTAAGCAGTTGGTCCCGGCTGTCATTTGTAGATCTTTGTCAGTCGTTACGGATAGTCAGAAGCCAGAAAATCTGACACCAGTCTTGCCAAGGACTACCGTGTTATCCAGTTAATGGGTTGTGGAGGTCTGGTAGGCAGTCGCTCCACGTGAAATACTGGTATTTAGCTGAATCCGCTTTGACTGCAAGCTGACCCCAATATAGTTGGGAAAAGGCTAGGCAGATGATGATGTTTTTGAAACTTTTTATTAAGATTTTAACAGCAATTAAGTAGGTAAACTGAAAATAATTTCCTGTAAACGGCCGGGGAGAAAATCGGCTAAGTTATTTTGATTGCATTCCAGAGGTAGATTGAGGTAGTATTCTGGTGTATTATATTTTATAGGACTGCTTTCTTTATTATTGTATTGAAAGATGAGTTTATTTTGGGTTGGAAGACATGTCTAGTTATTGCGGAATTTGAGAAGAAAAAGTTACTGCGGCCCAGGGGGGCTACTCTCTAAACCCGAACTCCGTAGTTTCGGGCTTAATTGCGGGCGTATTCTACTCCGTTTCACCAACGAACTTACGATTAGTTCCAAACTCGAACTAAAAATGAATGACAACACGATTTGACAGTAACTGTCAAATCTTAGTGGTTAGGTGATACGGACTAGAATACGCCCGCAACTAAGCCCATAACTACGGACTTCGGGTTTAGAGAGTAGTCCCCCTGGAACGCAGTAACTGTTTCTTCTCAAATTCCGCAACAACTAGACATGTCTTCCAACCCAAAATAAACTTTATACGCTTTTAACGCTTTATATGTCCACTGCCTGTGTTGCTACTAATATTTAATAGTGTATTTTAAATTGTTTGTTTTCTCAAACAATGGATGGGATGGATGGGAAATCATCAAATGACTTCTTCCGCTCTGGGTGGAGCGGAAGGGCGTGTCAGACTCTTACTGACTAATAAAACCCATCCGTGTTCCTTCTAAAGCCCTTTGCGTTCCAGGGCCGCGGTGTCTGGCAGGCTCTGGCCCTACCGGCAGGCGGGTTGACAATCGCAATGTAGCAGTTGCAATGTACAGCCACCCCAGTAGTGACCTTTACCTTTGCCCAGTGGTGGGATAATACAGATTAAAAAACAACTATATCTATTTAAAACACACACAATTAATTTCACATCCATTCGAACGCTATTTTAAGCCTTTTGTTCGTACCATCTGTATTCTAGTATTATTTTAGTGGCAACGATTAAATTGTCATTGGCAATAAATATGTATTGTATTTCAGCTAAACCTAACTGCGCTAATTGTGCTAGTAGGTAATTAGCTAAATAGCATGAAATGAATGCTTTCCAATGTGAAAATAATCTATATATCTACAAATAAATAAAATTGATCTATCTATGTGTAATATCAAAATAACAGCATTTTACTTAACCCTTTTTTTCAATTTAATGTCTGTCTGTTTGTTCTGGGTAATCTCCGAAACGGTTGGACCGATTTTGACGGAACTGTCATTGGCAGTTCTCTGTGTTATAAGGAGAAACAAAAGCTATTTTAGAAAATCGATTAGGCTTCCGTACAAAAATAATAAAACCAATGTAAACTTTTCATGCGGACGAACCCGCGGTATAAGCTAGATATTATAAAAGGCGTCCATGTTCTGTTTTCATTTTGCATGTAAAACGTATTTTGTTTGAAATTTAATTCACTTTGAAACTGATGACAATGTTTGTGCTTGGTAATTTTATATATTCATAATAATGGATATTTGAAACTTTGTACGGTGATCATGTTTTAGCGCTAACGTAAAACGGTTAATAACGTTTTAAATTAGAGTAATACATTTACTAACTAAACTACTAACTTACTAATTAAAATAATAATACAATTGATAAAATCTGATATTTTAAAATACAGTTTATTGATACTATTGTCTAACATAGACCAGACGGCCAATTTTTTTGTATTGACAAAATTAAGTTGCAGTATTTTTACAAAGTCACTGAGTTACCGCAGCCCTGAAAAGCACAAAAGAAAAAAAAAATCATGTCAGGGACAATAATGTCAAAAATTTTACCAATTGTAAAGAAATTAAGACGTGTTTTTGACAGTTTGCGATGTGAATGCGAACGCTTCTTTAAAATACTTCTGAATGAAAACATGCAATAATATTCACAGGACGAAGTTTTCATAATTACTAATATTTTTGAGTGTACCAAAATTTTGCACGAAATACCTGCAAACGAATCAAATCAGTTCATTTAAAGTCAAATTAAATTCTGCAGAAGCTCACAACCAGAATAGGGACGCAGATTTAATTAATTCCGTAGAAAATTGGAGCTCGTTGATCGATCCTAATAATATTTCATGTTTTAAAATAAAGTTCAATTAAGATCAAAATTCACAGCTTTTAAGCAGTAGCATAACTTGCTGAACGTTATTGAAACAAAAGTCTACCTTTTATACAGGGTGTAACAGATCAAACGCAAAACCTAAAAAGGGATCGTAGTACTCATCAATATGAACAACTTTAACTATGGGACCAACCTCCAAATTGCGAAAAAATAACCTTTTATTTGGTCCATTTAAAAGTAGGTATACCTACATTCCGTGTTTTACATAGTAGAGCTGACGAATTTTTTTTTATTTTTGACGAATTGAAGCAATGGATTAGGAATTTCATTTGGTTGTAAATGAAACTGTAATTTAATGTATTATGCCCACTGATCAGCCTCTCAGGGGTATGATGGTATTAGAAAGTCATACCTGGTATTTTTTTAATACACAAAGTGATCATAAGGATGCTTGCACACCAATCGATCGATCGTCGACCGATGCCATCGATCGATGGTAGAATTAATTAATCGACGTTGATCGATAGATCTCTATAACACCAATCGATCGATCGTAACCTTTCTAATAAAAACCTACTGCTAACCTTTCTAATAAAAAATAAACGAATAAAAAAACAAAAATAAATCTCCAGAACCAATTATGGTACGATCTAGAAGTAGAAAAAAAAAATATTTCGATGATGGCTAATCCGTACTATTGTTTTTACTCCCGATCTTTATTTATGAGAAGTTCACGATGAATATTTTTGGATACGAATAAAAGAATGGAAAATCGATTTAAACAATGAGGTAGTTTTACTATTTGTTTTCTCTCAAGCGATAGGGTAAAACCAGGATAGTTGCCCCAGGGGTATAGTTGCCTCGATTTTAATTACTCTAGCTTCGCGGATGAATCACATGTTATTTTATTTATCAATCGAGAGACTTTACAACGACAACTAAGTAGACCGTGTTGCATCTGTCTGTGCGATTGCATGGGAAGGCAACGTGCGATCAAAGGTTTTTGCGCGATAAAAATCTTCTTTCTCGGTGGGGCACCTATTCTAAACGTAATTTACATGGATTAGGCAATATTCTGGAAATATCAAAAATAATGTTCTTTACTTTCACAAATTTGAAGATAATAAACCAAAGTACCTACCCGTTTTAAGAATAAAGTGACAACTAACTTAATATATAATAATTATGTATTTTATCAAAAAGTGTGGCAACTATCCGGCTTTTACCCTATAATTTAAAGAGAAAACGAGTCAACACTGAGGCCTTTTTCCTAGCTGAACTTTGTCTTTTTAGTTTCCTCCATTCCGATTTCTTTTGCTGTTGACCTTTGAATTTGCGCCTGACTAGTTCAATACTTGCGATAGTGATTTTCTTAGGAAACGGTAAAAAGGTGCTACGTACCACACCTTTAGACTTGATATCATACATTTAGACTTGAAGAAAACGTTTAAAAGGTATTGTCGGAAAAGGTAAAATGGGGATAATCACTATGTATTCTTTATATAGTTTTGTCAGTTTCAATTAGTCTTAACTGTTATCAATCAATCAATCATTTATTTTGTTAATCAAAGGTATGGTTACAGATGGTATATTGTCAAATATAAATTCGCTATGTTTTGCCAATATATGGCGTACAAAATTTACATAAACAAGCAATTATAATTACAGTTACGATTCAGATGACAAGTCAATACATGTTGCCTTGCTGTTAAGAGACGTAAACCATAGATATTATTAAAATTGTTAAGCTGTCACGTCTAAATCGCTGCACCGAAATTGATGAATTCTGATTCATATATAGACGGGACTGACGGTTATAAACTATAGGTGGTTACCATTACTCACTTTTGAAATAGGGAATATGCAAAAAAAAAACATATTATGTAAACAGTTTATCTAGAAATATACAAAAAAGTAATACTAACAGTGAAAATAGAATCGAAATTGACCTCAAAACAAACGAGAAAACTATTTTTAACAAATATATCTGTCCCTCTCACGAATACGCTGTTTTGTATGGCAGCTGTATACGTATAGGCGACATAGTATTTGACGTCACAGTTGGTATCGGACTTCTCTTTCTAATTGTCAACTTTGAAGCTTAATAACTTCATCGCTGATGAAGGTATTTTAAAAATTCTTTCATAATTGTTTACTAGAGATAATAAGTATTTTATTTTGCAAATAAAAAAATGGATCTCAAATCATAAAATACTTACAGCAATCAAACTAGCTCATAACATAATGAAAAACCTTAGGCCTCTAAAGCAGAAAGATTCCAACAATAAACATTGCACTTGCACTTTAACTTACACGAACCATTTGGAAAGTTCCGCATATTTCAATCATTGTTACAGCCTATTCAGCTCACCTCGTAAACTAACTTAGTCGTGAACATAAAACAACAATGGAATTACCGGAGAGGATTTTTAAACGCGCATAAAATATGTTAGGAACTGATGAAGTGGAATCTAAAAGTTATAAGGGTAATAAATTGAATTCCTTTTAATATGGCCGCCTATTACACCGTACTCGTGAAAACAACTCGTTGTTGAACCCGGCTGACATGTTGAACCCGGCTGACAAACATAAGTTTATTTTTACATGACCCATGAGGTGGCTACATTAATTGCAGCATCGATGGCACTCATTAAGTAGGTACCTCAAAGTGCATTTGTATCGATGCCATCGATCGACAGCAATTGACGTTGATCGATTGGTATGGTAGCTTTGGCTAATCGACGGATACCGGGCGATAAACAATTGATCGACCGCCGATTGACGCCATCGATCAACGTTGTTTTTATTGGTAGCTTTGGCTGATCGAAGAAAGAAGAAGAAACTATCGATTGACGTTGACTAATTCATTCTATCATCGACCGATGGCATCGATCGACGATCAATCGATTGGTGTAGTAGAAACTATTGATTGACGTCGACTCATCCATTCTACCATCGATCGGTGGCATCGACCGACGATCGACTGATTGGTGTGGTAACACCCTTAATAAATCTTTCGATATTTCAGAAATATATTATGTTACGCCTATTTAATCCAAAACGGCTTGGCTGAGATTATTTTCAGCCATCGTAAACTTTATTTTTATTTTGTTTTATTTGGCCCCTTTGCGTTCCAGGGCCGCAGTGACTCTTTCGAAAAAAATCCGCAACCCTGGTTGGCTCGGGCCCCGCCTTCTATGCTGACATCTCTTTGAGGCGCGCGTGGAACGCAACGCGCCATTGACCCGGGCCTGGTGGTGATAGGACAGCGAGCCTCCCGAACACCCGGGGTTACTTCTTCTGTAGCGGTGGCTGGGGCGAAGGCCTTGTCTCTCCCTCGTGCTGCCCGCCTCCTCCTTCGCTAGCATTACTGTTTTGCAGAAGGAGGTGACCGCTTCCCAAGCCTCCTCACTCCAGACCATGGATTTAAGCAGGGACGCGAGAGGTCGCCGGCGCCGATCGCCTCGACGAGGACATGGCGGTGCGCCGCCCAAGCAGGGCAGACCTCCACCGTATGCTCCACCGTGACCTCCGGCGCTTCTCACAGTGCTGACAACCGGGCGTGTCTTCTGTTGAATCCGAAATAGGTACCTCCCAAAACAGGTATCTGCGCCAGGTGGAAGGTGAGGACGCCGTAGTGCCTGTCTCCCCAAAGAGGGGCCTTACCGCCGCAATTGTGGCATGCCATCGTAACCTGGTTCTGAACTTTTGCTCTTCAGGTTTTAACCGTAACATAATTTCACGTACCTTTTGTCCCACGTTACGTATGTGACAGAGAACGGTGTAACAGTCACCCGACATTGTCTCCACGAGATTTAAAATCACTTTTGTTGAATTTCCTCATCTCACACGGCTATTCATAGGACCGTACGTAATAGTATTTGTAGTAAGAGTAATAGATTCTCTTTGTTGAACGTTGATCGTATTAGGTAGGATTGTAGAAATTGTTCGCTGATAGGTTCTGAATTCTTTCAACATTCTATTATTCTTCCTTTTGTACTAAGCCTGTTAGCTTCATCGTACCTCGTATATAAATTCTTAAATTGCGCTTTTTATTCCTTTACTATTAAATTCCGTTGTCACTTCATATTTGTACTTTCTGAGGCACGGGGGTACCACATACGCTACTTCCAAACTCCAGGTAGCTGCTAACGATACATTTCTAAGGGGAAAGCCCGAAAACAGTACTCGTCCTGGGATAAAACCCACAATCCAAGGCAGTCATGATCATCATCATCATCCTATCAACCGAAAGACGTCCATTGCTGGACATAAGCCTCTCCCAAAGGAGGGGGCGCGGGTTGCCATAATCGCCACGCTTGGCAGGCGGTGGTTCAGAGAATGCTGATGCCTATTCCCTGGTGAGTACCTTAGTCGTCTCTTACGACACCCACGGGAAGTGATGGGATGGTGCCATTCGTTTACGTCCGACAATATATAGAACAAGGCAGTCTAAACAAGGAATTGGGGCCGTGCTACATAGTGCCAATGTCATCATGATTCCGTAATGTGAAGGAGATAGTGCGATTCATCCTATAGAGGGTATGCGGTACAGAGAGTAAAGTCCTGCACACCTCCACTGAAAAATGGGCGGATCCTCCGAACCAGACGATTGTTGTGTCTGGTGGGCAACTGCCCGATAGTTGATATTCGACTGTTGTATATATTCAAATCGCACGGAGAACTTTGCTTGCGCGATGCAGGATTTCGATGTTAGTTCGTCGTAGATGGCGCTGCGGTTCATTGTTACCGTACAAATTTTGCTTCTTAGATTTTCATGTGGCGGCATTGATACCGCTACATCACTCCACTCCATAGACCGGATGTTGATAGTGGTTGAGTCGTCCATACATCTTTGAGATGCTTGCCAGGCCAGTGGAAGGTTGGCTCCAGTGAGTCGGAACCGGAAGTCGCAGAGTTCACGGTGAGTCGAAACTGTCTGCGTGACCCAGTGAGTCGGGATGATGTCATCTCAGTGAGTCGTGATGATGCTGCAGGCTCCAGTGAGTCGGAGTGGTGCTGCTGGCTCCAGTGGGTCGGAGCTGTGCGACGTAGTGACGTGACTGCTTGGGGTCGACCAGGAGAGGTTCTTCGTGGCTCTTCATGTGACTGGTCGAAGGTGCAGTGTGCTTGCCAAGGTCGCGGATGATGATGAGAGGCTGAGGATGCTGACCAGGAATGCGCGTCAGCTGCATGCTGGTGGTCAGGATACCCGTAGAAGCCGTGGGTACTGGCTGGCTGTATAACTCCGCCTATCGCTCTCACACCTAAATAATGATAGTTTTAAGACGTCACAGTAGGGGCGCCCTAGAAACAATATTCAAACTTTACCGAAAGGCAAACACATTTTAGGGTAGCACCTAAACAAAACAATTTCATGCTGAGTTTGATCCCAAAAGCACAATATTTTTCAGGCATATTTATATGCATAATTCAGCACTCTTTATGGTGTTGCTCATGTTACGAAGGACCGTTCTACAGCCTCCCATGGGGGTCGTTGGCAACTAAATGATGGTAGAAGGGATGGCCAGTAGAAACTAGGTAATGACATAGAGTATAGAACGAAGAGAAGCGGCACTGCTATACATTCATGGAGTGAAAAAAGTTTTCTTTCATGTTGTACCTTGCACGAGATGTTTTTTTTTTCGACTTTGTACTATTCCATACTATTACAACATCCATACTATAATTCTATAAACGGGAAAGTAAATTATATCAGTTTGTTCCCTCTTCACGGTTTTACGACTGAACGGATATAAATAAAACTTAGCACAGGTAGACAATGTTCTAAAATAGGAGAATGGATACTTTTCAACTTAAGCTAGTTTATAATAAAAACTAGCTTTTGCCTGCGACTTCGTACGCGAGTATCCCATTTTTCGATATTTTTTTGGTATAGAAAATGCCGAGGGACTTTACGAAAATAGTTGTACTGTATAGTACAACAATTTTTTTTTTCAGTATTTTTTAAATTCTATTTCTGAAAGAAATTCGACGACTCACGAAACACGAATTTTGCCGAGAGACATTAAGAAAATAGTTGTACTATATGTATACTAGACGGCAGGTCGTTAAGACGACTTAAACATTTGAATGCGTTTGGAAATGGAGTGTCCCTTCTAAACATTTTTATTCTATGTTAATGAGTTTATATTGCCAAACTGGACCGTCAGTGATGTATGGCGTACCTGCCACATTGGTCTAAACTATTGGTCATTTATTTACTTGATTGGACTATTGCGCATAGTAAATGCAGGTGGAATTCACAGGTAGGCTACTTGGCTACTTTTCACTGAAATGGGACAAATAGTTGGCTATATTCTGAAACAAAAAAATATTATAAATGAAATTTGAATGTCTGTATGTATTGTCTATTTCTGATGGCTTAATGGAGTGTGCTAGCTAACAAGTGTCATTTCATTTTATTTGATTAACAGATTGATTAAAAAGTGCTGGCACCCAGGCTAATTAAAAAACAACAAAAAAATGCTGAGAACTGGCCCGGGTTGATGGCGCGTTGTGTTCCACGCATCCACAGACAGACCGCGGTAAGTATTGCTTAACCTTGAACATCGACCCGTGCAGCCGATGTTATTTAGCCACGAGCTTTCACTCTTTAGAATTCTGTTAAAAATGTTTGTGTTTGTAGACGGTTGTTAGTAGGTACTTATGCCAGACAAAACCTTGCACGAAGAGATTAACTTCTACACTATGATTCTAAGAGCACTCAAAACTAAGTACAGTATTCTTTATAACCTACTATGTAAGTCTTAAAAACTTTGATTCAAGTAAAGTGCTAAAGAAATAAAATATAAAACATCATTCCAAGTTACTACTAGTCCTTTTGACAGCATTCCTGACCTCTATATGAGAGTAAAACAATCGTCTCGGCGTACAAATGTGGGCGTAAAGGTCACCGCCAACAGGCACAACCAACGCGACTATGCGACAATAGGGATGTTGCCTGGGTTCAAAAAAAATTGATTCTGTTTATTCCGTCAGCTAGATTTTCGAAAAATATTGTCTGCGTATTTTTCATTTTATCAAAAATCAATTAAAATATGCGAAGATAAAACGCATCAAAGCTTAGCGTGTGGGGGCTTGTAACGTCACTTTCCAGTAAAAAGTGTACTGGTGACATCACACGAGTTTTCAACGCACTGTATCGTCTTCATTTTTTGTTTACGTGAGAAAAGAAAAAATACGTGTCCAAAATTTTTTGGAAATCTATCTTTTATTTATTATTATTATTATTATTGTAAAAATACCCTATTCTGCGACTGGATGATAGTCAACACAACTAAGTTTGAACGGATTTGGATAAACACACTTTCGATCGAATCGGTCGACTGCTCAACAACGATAATAAGACAAAAAAATAAATGAAATGTCTTAACTACCACCCCTTTCTTTTGGATGGGAAGTCATCGAATGACTCCTTCCGCTCTGGGCGGAGCGGAAGGGAGTGTCAGACTATTACTGACTAAAACTCATCCGTGTTCAACCATAATACCAAAGGTCCAAGTTCGCGGTAAGTCTTTCGAATAATTTCCGCAAAAATCGGGGGAAATCGGGTTTAGATAAAATTTGTATACTTGTAGTAAGTTCCTTTGAGATAAAAACACTT
Organism: Mamestra configurata; assembly: GCA_002192655.3. Lineage (NCBI taxonomy): Eukaryota > Metazoa > Arthropoda > Insecta > Lepidoptera > Noctuidae > Mamestra > Mamestra configurata. The sequence continues at coordinate 10,581 of NDFZ01004460.1, forward strand.
TTAATGCGCATTAAATCTGGAGCAGAGCTAATATGAAGCTAGCTAGTTTTTCATAAATGTTCAATTTGCATTTATTTTTTATTTGTGTATTCTTCCCGAAACTAAACTTTAAATTTTATTTTTATTTGTTATAAACTTACCACAGTGTAGTCTTTTTTAACTCAAAGGTTGACTGGTAGAGAATGCCTTGATGCATTAAATCCGCCCATGTGCCACTATTGTACATTAAGTTTAAATAAATTGAATCGATCTTTAGAACTTTTTCTATAAATATCTTGTCTCATCGCTGTGGGATTGTCGCATCGCACCTGACTGTGGGAACTTTAATACAAATCGTATTTACGTAACTCTACGTAAAGTCAAAAAGTACTTTTGTAACAAAAGAATCGTACACGTTTCATTTCGCGAAGCTATTTGCAGTTTTGTGAAAGCTTTTGACCCAAAATGCGAATTTTAATATAAATGTATCGGGTCGTTCGGTTTGAAAGCTGAAAATAAAGGTAAAGGTAGAGCAGGGTGCTTATTTTTGCATTATATGTTTTCAAAAGAAAGAAAAAAAAAACCGGCCATGTGTGAGTCGGACTCTCACACGAAGGGTTCCGTACCATAAACAAAAAAAAACAAGTTTCTTCCATGAGAGCCCTGTTTAATTTTTAAGTAAATTAAAATTTTATTATTTTGTTGTTATAGCGGCAACAGAATTACATCATCTGTGAAAATTTCAACTGTCTAGCTATAACGGTTCATGAGAAACAGCCTGGTAACAGACAGAGGGACAGTGGAGTCCTAGTAATAAGGTCCCGTTTTTACCCTTTATGTACGGAACCCTGAAAAAGAACTTTCACCGGACAACAGCAAGTATACACGGAAAAAAGTAAGAAATAGTTTCGAAAAAAGTAAACATGTGTATCATTTCTTGAGCGAACCGATTACATAAACTCAAAACGTTGCTAGTAATAAAAACCGGCCAAGTGCGAGTCGGACTCGAAACGGTAAAAAAAATCATGTCTGTTGTATAATATTTGTTGTTATAGCGGCAACAGAAATACATCATCTGTAAAAATTTCAACTATCTAACTATCACGATTCATGAGATACAGCCTGGTGACAGACGGACAGACAGACGGACACCGAAGTCTTAGTAATAACTTTACCCTTTGGGTACGGAACCCTAAAAATTTGCCTAGAAGTCAGTCAGTCAGAAAGATGAGGCTTTCAAAGCGTAGTATGCGTGGCCACAGAGATGGAGATTCCCGCCCGTTCTTTTTCTATGCCGTAGCATAGAAATAGCACGGGCGAGAATCTCCATGGCCACTCTTTCAAATTAGAATTAATTTCTTCTTCTAAAGAAGCGTGTTCCAGCTTCGACAGTAATTTCAAGTATCATCAGATGGAATAGTCGCCAAAAGCCCGCATGGCAGCATTTATTTGGAGACAAATCACAAGATAATCAATTCAATTGCAACAAATTTAATCCATTAATATCAGTGGAGCATAAGGTAAACAGTTTCCACTTTCCCCCATATCGAGCCGATCATACGAACCCATTTTTTTTTATCATTCCATCTATTATACTTTATATCTTTAAGATGACACCCCTCAAAAACTAGCAAAACATTATCTCACAGTGCATTTAAAAATTCAATTCTCTCACTTTTCACATAACACTTTTAATTCTCGAATAATAACTGGCTTAAGCCGAAAATTTAACAATGAAAATTTAAAAAATCTGACTACCCTACTACCAGTACATTCATTCTGGCAGCTTTCCAAAAAGTTCTGGAAAGATAATCTTGAAAATTTAGCCGTTCGTGTTGGACTTGCCGAATGGGCGTCACGTATGGGTGGCGTGATGTGCATACCAGGTAGCCTACTCTGGGTAGGATTCTACCCAAGTATAGGATACCTAGAATTACATGGAGAATCGATTTAGTATTGAGTTTTGGATTGGGTCTTGATTGCCAGGAAATGGGTTGATTTTTATTCGGTAGCTTGTTTTTCGATTTGTGTCGGCAATACATATATAAAACTCTTCCGTTACTGGTGACTGAGTGATTGAGTGACTGGCAGACAACGCACAGCCAAAACTACTGGTCGTAGAAAGCTGAAAATTGACACATTGGATAGTGTATCTCTAGGGGAACACTAAGATAGGACTTCCCGAAATTCCTACAAGAACGGACGGAACGGAAAAAATCGGGATGTGTGGTTTTTTTTTTTAAGGATCGGAAATTATCAAAGACTTCTTCCGCTCTGGGCGGAGCGGAAGGGCGTGTCAGACTCTTACTGACTAAAACCCATCCGTATTCTTTCTAAAGCCCTTTGTGTTTTAGGGCCGCGGTGACTCTTTCGAACAAATTTCGCAACCCTGGCAGGCTCGGGCCCTAGCGGGCCCCGTCTTCTATGCTGAAATCTCTTTGAGGCGCGCGTGAAATACAACGCGCCATCGACCCGGGCCTGGTGGTGATCGGACAGCGAGCCACCCAACGCTCGCCGACCGCAGGCCCACTTCTACGGTGGCCAGGGATCGCCCTGACTCCCGACGCCCGGGGCGTCTTCTCCTGTTGTGGCGGTTGGGGCGAAGGCCTTGCCTTTCCCTCGCGCGGCCCGTCTCCTCCTTTGCTAGCATTACTGCTTTGCAGAAGGAGGTGACCGCTTCCCAAGCCTCCTCGCTCCGGACCATGGATTCAACCAGGCGGGACATGTGCTTACGAAGTTGCCAGCAAATGCTAGTCTTGTTACATGAATTCAAAAATGAAATATCTCTCGGTTCATTATTTTGTGCGTCAATATAGCTCTAAATACGCATGCTTTCATAATATATCCCTCGCAACATACGTAAAAAAGTCTTCACAACCCACATTCATCGATACCTACAGCTGATCGGTCCGGTCTCGCCGCCATTTTAGGGTTCCGCACATTAAAAGAATGTTACACAGGTAAATATTTGAAGTGGATTTGTTACGCAGAACCATGTAATTTGTTTGATTGATAAAATATCATGTCGAAGCCCAAATATTGCTTGGATTTGTCGGTACAATTATTTCTGTATCGCCTGTGAGTTTTGTTCTGTCGTATATTTTCATTTGTTTGAAATAGATTATCAATTGATTGCTTTTTCTATTGATACTGAATCAAATTTTTGGAACCATTCATCGTGATTGAAATGAGAATTCGATAAGAATAATACTGTGTGTTTATTTATTGTGAAGGGTTTTGTCGTGTATTATTTTAGATTGACTAACTAGTTACAAATCATCTCGCCACCGCTTTCTGGGCCGGCCTCGGCGACGCCGTCCATCATCTGGCACCCATTGTGTGGAGACTTTTGCCCAGCGGTCACTATGCATGCGGCTGGTGTGACCCGCCCAGTCCCATTTCAGCCTGCACAAGTGGCGCAAGAAAAGAATGTCTGGAAGGATATGGGGGAAGCCTTTGCCCATCAGTGGGACACAATAGGCTAAGGAAAAAAAAACAACTAGTTACAACTACTTTTACTTGAAAACGATGTTTTACAAAGTTTTTATTATAGAACTGAAAATCTTACTATACCTTCATTTTAAGATGTCCTTTGACAGTTATTTGGGTACTTAGAACGATTTTCATTTCATTTTTTATACGCAAGGTGCAAATATCGGCTCGCTGTCCAGTCACAACCAGGCCCGGGTCGATGGCGCGTTGTGTTCCACGCGGCCCGTTAGGGCAGAGCCTGCCAGGTTTGCGGTATTTGTTCGAAAGAGTCACCGCGGCCCTGGAACGCAAAGACCTTTAGAATGAACACGAATGGGTTTTAGTCAGTAAGAGTCTGACACGCCCTTCTGCTCCACCCAGAGTGGTGAGCGCCTCGAATGTGTTTATGCAACCTATTTTATAAATCTGCTGAAACAAATACTTTCTTGTAATAATGATGTGTTTAGTTCTAAGTAATTTTAGTTTAAGGTAATTTAAATAAGTTTACCATTAGATATAAACAAAAATAAAATACTGTCCTACATCACCATCCGCCTAGTCTTTTCCCAACTATATTGGGGTCGGCTTCCAGTCGAACCGGATTCAGCTGAAAAAATACTGTCCTACATATTATAGTATATTGTTGGAGCTCCTGCAGCCTGTGATACAGGATTATCCTGTACTGTGAGTACAGACATCTTACATTATTATACCAACATTGTTAATTTCAGATTTATATTGTATATTACCTTGTGAGATTCTGTATGATTTGTGAGATGAATAAAATGTATTATTATGATTATTTGAATAGGTACGCAGGAGTTAAAAGTTCTCATGTGCTTGTTACTTTACTGGTATTTTACCATCAACCCGTGCATTTTGCTGAAAGTAGATATTATTATACAAGCAAGTGGAAGAACATCCTAGCGCAGAAAGTCTGGAAACCATGACGGAGTCCCGAATCTAACAAAACAAGAAGGATTATTATTTATTATATACTTTATTGTACACCAAAAGTAAAAAAAAGGAAACTTAAAACAAAAACGCATATGCACATACATAATGGGTGGCCTTATCGCATTCCGCGATCTCTTCCAGACAACCTAGGATGGACAGTAATTGTCTGGACATGAAATAGGGCTGTCATTGGTATGACAAAAACCAATTTAAATAAAATATGACATAATAGTTACACATATACACACATAATAAGCTCAAACCAAATAAAAACCTGATACAGAAATTTTGAAGCCGCTCAAGTTTATCAAGTTGTCCTGAGTTAGGTCAAGATAGCTGGCATCAGCATAATCAAGAATGGGAAGAAGAAGTCATTAAGCAAGCGGAATCTTGGTGACAGTTGGAAGAAAATTACGCAGTCTCCTCAACGATGCAGCAGAAGCAGACATCATTTAGAACACAGTCATGTCTAGCTGCAGTTATACTTTTCATGGTAATTTACCAAAAACATCCTCAGGCCAATGATACTGGCACCGACAGCATATTTCCCCAGCGAAAATGCCCAAAAAAATACAAAAACAAATCACAAAACAGCCCTTTTCGCTCAGTGCAGTCGGCGAGTCAACGACGCATGACGACACGCAGTCATTTGGAAAACTAACGTTTCGTCAGAAAAACTCATCCCGAAAATGTTTCCCACAGTAAAGTTTACTACTCAGTTGTACCTACATTCAGCGAAATGGTTTTGTTTGTTGTACAAACAGCAACTCAACTCAGTCTCAACTCAAAGCATTTATTTCAATTAGACCATTTACAGGCACTTTTGTATTGTCAAGGTCGGTCAGTCAAAAAGATGAAGCTTTTGCATGTTCCAAAGCGTAGATATCTATGGAGAAGAACGTGCAAGAAACTCCACGAAAACAATAAAAAAAAAATTACAAAATTATGGTAACATCACTCATATTGAAATAAAATTACACATTTAAGTAAGAACGATGTAAAAGACATGCAGGCTTAAAGCCTCCGGAGTAAAAAGAAAAATTTAAATACCCCGTGGCAGCCGAGAAATGACCAGTCCCAGCTGACAGCTCAACCATTCGGCTCAACCATTTTGAAGGGAGCCAAATGATCTAACGCAGCTGCAGTGTTTTACATAGAACATGTATTGTTTTTACAGAAAATTGCTATAAAATAATAACAATCTGTGCTTCAATAAAAGCCTAGCCTTGTCAGCAAGTAAAAAATCAATTGATCAGTTTTAGACTTCTAGATCAACGATGCCTTATCATCCTCGTTTAATAAGAATACAAAATAATCTTTGCGACTTTTTATTCCTGAAAAAGTAAAATACAATATGAATATCATAAATAGTTTCGTTTTCTTTAGTTTTCACCACACAGCGCTCATTAATTTTCAGTGCAAATTAAAGTATAAAACACGAAGACCAAAGGTGATCAAAGATCAAAAGCAATGCCTATACAATAAAAAAATGGCGCACTTAACAACCTTCACACTTTTTTATTTCGCCAACTGTACACCCCGCATACGGGTCCCAAAAAAGGTACAGTTGCTCGGAAACTTTACCTTCAGTGTATCGCAAGCGGCGCGGCGTACGTTTGAGAACAAAATGCACTTCGGTTGTATCCTTTTTTCGATTTAGGCACGTAGAGCTCGGCAGCTTTGTAAGTTTGGGAGGAGAGGACTTATTTGAGAGTATGTTATGAAGGATAGAGTGTATTTTGCTGTTAAGAATTCTGTGTCGTGTAGTGCGTTTTGTTATTGAAACTGTGTGGGTAATTTTTTTATTTTGTTGTTCAGTCTGCTGTCTGGTAAGGTTGCTCCCTATTGCTGGTATGTAGTTATTTTTTTTTTCTCTAGTAAGGTGAACGATTGGGTATTCTAGTGTAGCTTAGGCGGCACAGCCAGTGCAGTCAGCTGTGTTAATTGATATTCTGTCGTAATGGCAATATCATCCTTTTTTAATTTTTTTTTACGAAATCCTACTTATCCGACTAACTACTTAATAATAATTATTATTAGAAATATATATAGTCCTCCTGACCGATTTCGGCCATGGCGGCCAATCTCAACTGAGGAGCAGTTTAGAAATATGAAAGTTTTAGAAAACGGAAAGATGGACGTTTTCTACCTTTGATTACTCTCTAAAAAAAAACAACTTATTATAATCTCATAAGCATCACTTTGAGTTCCACTACCAACCTATTTGATGGGCTAAATAATACTATCACTGGAGCTATCCCCATTTAACACACGATGATGCCTAACCAACATTGAAGGAATGTTACACAAAGCATACAACCCTAATCTCTTCAAAATTAGAGTGAACAGGCTTCTTCTGGGTAAGCTCGCTCCATCGTCGACTTTGTCTCTGTCATCTATGACCTAGACTAGAGTCAAGAGCAAACCCATATTAAATAAAAAAAAAATAAAAAAAAGCGTTTATTATGTTAATAAGTCGATTCAAAACTTAAATCTTTTGATGTATGTAAGTAGCTGAATATCCAGCCTACTAATTTTTAATCTTAGAATCAATCAACTGAACTTTTTAGGTCGCCTTTCAGCCTAGACAAATGCTGAATGCGTTATTTTTCATCGACCGCCTGAATATTTTAAAACTATTATACATAAATCCTGTCACCGAAACTAAAAATAATCTTTCCAGTTGCACAAAACGTCAAAAAACTCAAACTAACGACTACTAATAGTGACTACCATTCTGACACCATATTCCAAGCAGTCCAGACAACAAATACGTATGAACTATTATTGCCAATGTTTAATATAGCCACTATAGTAGGCGCCAGATAATCGTGGAATAACGGTCATTGACCCACCTACAATTATTGACATTTTTAATTTGAAAAACGGAATTAATGACACAAAGCTGTCCCGAATCATCATCTCTCGTGATCCTTAACATTGTCTAATAATGAAAAACGATTCATATTTAATTGTTCAGGTACCTATGAACAGTTATTAGGGAAAGGTCAATATACTTTATTCCACATTTATCTGGCGCCTACTATAGTTAGGGTAACACGATACCCTTTAGCAGAACTGGTATTTTTAATTTAGCAATAATTTAGTTTATAGCTTTATCGAATCGGTAACTGGAATAGTAAGTATGGGTAACCGAGTGCCGCTATCAACACTCGTCTCAGTGTGTGACCAATACTTGAGACACCTGCTGGCTGACACCGTACTGTTCAGACAGGCTTACATACTGAGGGATCGTTCGATGAACCTATTTTTTTATTCTTGTAACAATTGAATAGGTCGAACATGTAATGGACCATGGACGTATCATAAGTCCTTACATAACTTGAAGTTAGGTAGATTATAATATAACTTAATTAATTAATTGATTGTTTTTAACAGTCAAGCAGTCAAGTCCATATCATCGCTTACGACTCTTTCTTTACCATTCAAAGAATAAAACTGACTGTTGCATTCATTTATGTGTATGGACACATAAATGAATGCAACAGTCAGTGTTCAGTAAATTTTGTCTATTTATGGAAATAGACAAAATTTACTGAACAGCATTTTTTTTTTCGCGACTTCGGGTTTGATCCCATAATCATGAGAATACTTCTTACCCTTTCAGATTCTGAGTTTATTCTGTTACAAGTTGTATAGACGTCTAAGTCCAGCCATTAATGTACCTATGTGTATCGAAAAATCGCACGTTAATTCAAATTCAAATATTTTATTTCAGAATTACTTCCGTATATTGTTAGTAGTAGTACAACTTCGCCTAATGTTAGTTATCTGCCTAGCCTTTTCCCAATAATATTGGGGTTGGCTTCCAGTCAAACCGGATTCAGCTGAATACCAGTATTTTACGTGAAGCGGCTGCCTACCAGACCTCCACAACCCATTAACTGGGTAACACGGTACTCCTTGGCAAGACTGGTGTCAGATTATCTGGCTTCTGACTATCCGTAACGACTGCCAAAGATCTACAAATGACAGCCGGGACCAACGGATTAACGTGCTTCCCGAGGCACAGAGGAGTCTCGGTATGTTAAGATGGTCACCCATCCTCAGACCTACCTCGGCAAGCGTTGCTTAACCTTAAAGATCGACCCGTGCGGCTGTTATTATTAAGCCACGAGCTCCTTCCACTAACTTCGCCTAATGTTAGTATTAAATTAAATTTACAATAATAAACAACTAGTGTCCCAACTGTTCGTTCAAAGCTACCTACACCAGTTTATTTGGATAAGTGTGTCTGAACACTTACCCACCTTTGTAAGAGGGGAGAGTCCCACCGGTCCGCAAACACATTCAGGATACCATTAGAGGAGGAGCGCAAGCGTGCCACCATGAAACCGCATCGCTTGCGCATGATAAACAACGCAAATTCATTTAAAAATTTACACGACCCAACAAGCTCACCAAACTCGACCCCAGTATCTAAACATTAAACTACAAGATACTATCAAAGTTCCCGATGCAGTTGACTCAGTAACTTAGGTAACTTGATAAATTACTGTATAATACTTAGTAGCGAAGTGTTTCCAGTAACTTAGTGATGGTCAGTTTGTCTTACACTTTATTGAGATCAAATAGGAACGTATTGAGTTGTCTCGTTTGTGTCAAAATTGTTACTAAGTGTTTTTTTGTTTCGTGGCAACTAAGAGTTTATCCTTCTTCTCTGTTGTTTCGCTATTGGCTGAGCGGCCGTGGCCACGTCAGTGTTAAAGGCAGACACAGCTCTACGCACGGTCTCCTGACATCTCTTCATGCTGGCAGACTGTCTGGCGCAGTCATTTACGCGGTTTCCTACTGCGGATTGCACTTGGTCAATCCAGCTTATAGTTATTATTAAATACTTGAAGTGTTCGTCTGTTTGATGTATCTCCTTAAATGTATTCACGGAGGGATAACACACAGACTGAAACGCTGGGTCAGGAAGCCTGAAATTTGGCACAAAACTAGCATAGACCATACCCCTTTAAGGAATAATTTTTAAGTACCTCTATTTTAAATTAAAAATTGGTAACCGATGGATTTAGGCTCAAATTTGGTATTTTTGCTGTACTCTCGTGATCGAGTTGCGACAGTCTAAAGGGCAAATTACCAGCTGACAGCGTTGAGGACAAATATTTGATGCTTTATTTTAGTTCGTTGTAAGTTTAAGTTGTATTTTTTAATTTTAGTTATTATTTTTTTTAAACATTGTAACAACACTAGGTTTTTCTCCTGTATCGCGGGTGCGTTTACAAACATACAAAGTCACATACACAAACAGTCAGACCCGGAACAACTATCTGTAGGCCATACAAATATTTGTTCCATGTGGGAATTGAACCCACGACACGCAGCATTTATAGCAATTATTGTTAATTTGTTAATTTTATGTTTCTACTAATCTATTCTTTAATTTACATGGTGTACATTAAAGTATTCTATTCTATTCTAACACAATATTATGAAGCATCATTAGTGCTTATGACACTCTAAAAATGACACGGCACATTTTAAATCATAAATCACATACCTACTCTTGGCGAAATCTAGTTACATTAGGCGAGTAGGTACTAAAAACAAATGACGTTGACCATATTCTTTTGTATGTATGACAGATGAACGAGCATGGTTTTAGTGTAATGGCACAAGCGAAGGAAGATTTAGTAATAGCGGTCGTTAGGAGAGAGGTCGGTAATGTTTTGTTTTGTTAGAGGAAAATTACTTGAGATAGTTTCTTGTCCAAGGACACTGAGTTCCTGCCAGGGTTGCAGAATTTGTTCGAAAGAGTCACCGCGGCCCTGGAACGCAAAGGGCTTTAGAAGGAACACGGATGGGTTTTAGTCGGTAAGAGTCTGACACGCCCTACCGCTCCACCCAGAGCGGAAGAAGTAATTTGATGATTTCCCAACCATAAAAAAATGGACACTAAGTTGGTCATTATCTACAGTTCCGCCTTATTGTGACAGCAGCAGACTTTTCTGGTGATCTAATATGTATACAGGAATATATTGCATGTCAGTAAACTTCAGTAAATGGCTCGTGAAGAATAATTAGTATGCTATCTTCCTGGAAAAATAAGAAACTAAAAAGCTTTTTAATTCTTGGTAATTTTTGGTAATAATGTGTGTGCGTACGATGATGCACCGTTCCTCTTCAACTTTGCATGTCGGTGGCAAATACACTAATCAAATTTGATGTTTGGCCCAGTACTCAGCAACGGCATCATCGTTCGCTGACGCAGCCATAAGGTCCTCACATGTACAGGTGACAGGGCATGCGGCGCAAGACAAGAGGTGGGCCATGGACTGCGGAGCAACGCCACACAAACACTGAAGATCGGAGCCATCCGAGAACCTCCACTTGAGGAGGTTATCTTTAGTGCGACCGACCTGGGTGCGGAGTCTATTTAGGGTTTTCCAGGTCGGCCACGGCAGCGCATGCCCAGTAGGGAGGTTCTCCGAGAGTCCGATGAAATAATCCCTGATGTTTGAGCTTCTTTCGCCAAAGTTCACATCTTTCCGATTCAGCGTTGAGGGCTTCCAAGAGGTGAACTAATGACCTGGTGGGGGTCACTGAGTGCGAGAACTTGTTAGATTATACCATTGCACGTGTAAGCGGGCACACCATTTATGCCTGGAGGCTTAATTAGTTTGATTTACTTGTTAATGCTTGAGTTTATTTGTTTTTGATGGCATAATGGAGTGTGCTAGCTATAGTAGGCGCCAGATAATCGTGGAATAACGGTCATTGACCCACCTACAATTATTGACATTTTTAATTTGAAAAACGGAATTAATGACACAAAGCTGTCCCGAATCATCATCTCTCGTGATCCTTAACATTGTCTAATAATGAAAAACGATTCATATTTAATTGTTCAGGTACCTATGAACAGTTATTAGGGAAAGGTCAATATACTTTATTCCACATTTATCTGGCGCACACTATAACAGGTGTCAATTAATTTCATTGATTTACTTATTAGACATAAAATTTTCTTTGTCATGTTTTGTAAACTTTGCATATTACATACATATACAATTTATACAGCAGCTGTATAAATTCAAGTTTTTATAACTTTACAGACAGATGTGTTGCAGAGGAGTTTGTTGAGCCACTTCTTCTTCCCAGCTAAAACACTAAGAAGTGGTGACGGGCGGGCGTTTTGGGGACTGTCTTTATGTAGAACTTTGAGGTTCAAAAAGTGCGGGCACTCAGCCTAATTTGAATAAATGATTTTTGATTTTCATCTTGAACTACAGGACCTGTTGATGTAGGTAGGGAGGCATATACACGACAAGGAACGTATTGCGGCTGAAAAACTATAGAAACCAGCAGCCTCAAAACTTCTATACGAAAAACAAAATGGGTCTTTAAGATTCAAAACCACAAGCAAAAGTCAAAATTGTCATCAAACCTCATCCATTCAAAGACAACGACCATTCACTCATTCATTCATTCAACCCACCAATCCATTCATTTCACGAGCCAATACCTCAAAAATAAACAAATTACGCTCGTTTCAAGCACACCACATTCAAATTAATTTCAAACAATACTGAACGAAACAATAAATTAAATGGCGACGGACTTAAATGAGCTGACCGCAAACATTTAAATGTTTAGCTAACTTGTAGTAACGACCGTGTTGTTACCAATTGTCGTGATTCGAACGGTTTCATTGTACTAATTGTAGGTACCGATGTAACTTTATGGGCTATGTTATAATATTCCGTATAACATAGCCCATAAAGTAACATCGGTACCGAAAGTCAACATACAAAACTATATTGAAATAAATATCTACCTAGTTAGACTTTTATAATAAATACCCTTTGTGCATTGTTGAAAATTACAATATATTGTCAGGAGGATCTCTTTGGTTCCAGGTCTCTGGCAGACAAGGTAGCCCTTTGGAAGCGTCTGGCGAAAAATAAAAGAGAATTTGAAATAGGAATATAAAAATATGTTTTGTTTTTATATGGGACTCCGCTGCCAGCGCTTGTTGAAGGCTGACGCAAAATAAATTATGAAGTTTAAATCTTAAACATAGTTTTATTTTATAATAATATTAGTAAGTAGCACTATTTTTAGATTTGATATTGTTTTTTTAAAGTGAAAACTTCTTTAGGCGCGTTGAGCACTTTTTGGGTGAACAAAAATCATGGAACTCGCGTCATCGCCACCGAACGCTTTAGCTTTCGCTTAGGTTTCACTTCTATCAGCAGTCCCCAAAGACTGCCCCGCATGTTTTTTTTTAAATAAAACTAGTTCCGTGGCTTTGCACGCGTTAAAACTATTTAAATGGGTTTATTTTTTAAGTTACAGTTAAAATAAAAATAAAGCAGACTAAGTTACTCCTTTTAACCAATGAAAATCGGTCCAGCCATTTCGGAGATCAGCCGAAATAAACGGACAGACAGGCAGTACAATTTGAAAATTGTGGTGTTTGTTACGAGTATCTTACTATCATGTGTAATAAGTATAGAGCTGTTATTTTGGTATAACAAACAGAGACTTCAATTTTATTTATTTGTGTAGTAGGTATGATATAATTGTAATGAATTTGTATAGTATATGAATACAGAGACAAACTTATTGCTAGCGCTTTTACACTTTTAACATAATTTAATTATTTTGACAAAGATCATCATCAAGATCTCAATTCGGAGCTATGCCAAACGAATAGCACTTACACTTACACACTTATTTCACAACGGAATCATGACGACATTGGCACTTTGTAGTACAACCCCTGAGTTTAAGACCACTATCTTATCATATTAATACCAAAAAATGTAGGTATCTTTAGTACTTCCTTCAAAAACACAGCCTTTTATAAACACGCGTCTCCAAGGACCGGTCTAAGAAAAGGCGAGATGAAGATTATATTCAATGTACTCTCAAAGAAACTTGAAAAAGCCGTCTCTCTCAAGTCTTGAAACAACCCTGGAAGATATCCTACGTCCAGGTAATTAAAATTAAAACACTTTCTTGGTTCAAGACTTCAACACAAAGATAAGTGCAGAAGACTAACTCGTTACAACGAGTGAAAACAGGTGCACGCAAACATAGATGCGTACGTACGCCGCTCACAAACAAATGTCGGTCACAAGTGCGTTTGCACTCACCGTACGTGAAGCGTATCCATGTGTGCGTGCGTTTTCGCTCGATTTATGGACCTTCTGTATCTATATATACTGTGTCTTCAGCGCTACAGAACACACGTAGTGCTGCTACGAAATTAAGTCTCTTTGGCGTAGCACGCTTGTAGCGTTGAAATTAGTTTTAAATGTTACCTAAAGAATGGTTCAGACAGTTTTTTAATGCAAAATTGGATTGGGAAATGCAGTTATGATTGTTTGGTTTCTGCTCCAATTAGACGGACTCTCTCGAGTTAGTAGAGTGGTTTCTGACTATCATTAATATTCTGTATTTACAAAAACAAAACACGAACTCAAACCTTTGATAACCCGTATCATACTTGTGTTATAAAATCTGTAACTGTGCGAGTATATGAATTTGTAATTTGAGATAGTTAACATCATGCGACACCAATGCAAATATCGACTTTAGCTTTTCGTATTTTGTGTTGATTTTTAAGTGACCATTTGCATTTAAATACCCCAAAAAAGTTCAAGTTGCCATGAAATTTTCTCTTTGTCTTGTATGACATAAAGTTTGTAGTTCCAAAATTTTATAACTATTTAAAATTCTGACATCAAATACAGTGAAAAAGTGATTCCTTTGTACACTGAGGCTTTCGGCGAATAGGACTGCAATTAACTGGGACCGCGGAACGTAGGTATACCTATCCTTAAACATTAAAAAATATTTTTTCAAATCGGTTCATAATTGACGGAGTTATGAGATAACAAACATAAAAAAGCCGAATTGAAAACCTCCTCCTTTTTCTAAAGTCAGTTAAAAAATGTTTTTGGCTTGTAGTCCCAGTCGCCGGAAGAAAAATATTAAAATTAAATGGTTCCGGCGACTGGGACCGTGGTCCCAGTTAATTGCGGTCCGAGTCACTGAAAGCCTCAGTACACTTACACTTGTACAATTAACCTAAACCAATTTTATCTACAGAAATTAGCACCGACCAAGAACACAGTTCCAAAAATATAAGAAGCGTTTCAAACACGATGCAAGATGTTCTCTTCGCAAGCTCCACTGCATAAAATATTTAAAGACAGTACCCAAGTCACTTGACGACACACGGTAAGTACATACAAGACTACTAGTAGGTAGGTACAGTCAGCAGCGTAAAAAACGTACTAATATTCGAAATTCAAACGCAATTTTTTCCGGCTTCAGGAGGAGGTTCTCAATTCGTCTGATTGTTTTTTTTTTATAGGGAGACTAGCTACCGCCTGCGCGTTAATGTCAAAAATTAACCCAAGGGAACATACTCCCGGGATAAAAAATCCTATCTCTTTTTCCGGTACTCAAACAATGTCTATACCAAATTTCATCTAAATCGGTCCAGCCGTTTGCGCTTGAAGAAGTAACAAACATACACACACTCAAAAAATTTCGCCTTTATAATATTAGTGTGACAACGATTATGACCTATGTCAGGATACTTTGATTTAAAATACGAGTAAGACATTATTCGTAACACATCATTACTATTTTTATTTACATTTAACAAACTATTATATGTAGAAGTAACAACTAAATACTTAAACGACTAGACTAATAATCGCAAAATTATGTACAAACTCGTATAAAACCAAAATAAATCATTGGGCATCAAAAAATTTATCCACATCGCTGTCAATGGCAAAAGAGCCCAGACCACTGGCAGCATTGCCGCGTTGAATGGCAATGCTGATTCTGTGGAACTCAAAGGGCTTTAGAAGGATCACGGATGGGTTTTAGTCAGTAAGAGCCTGACACGCCCTTCCGAAGAAATCGTTGATTTACCAACCATAAAAAAAACCCTTTTCTCAAGACAAATGGACGGAAGGTGGTAGTGGTAACATCTTTCAAATAAGTATCCATTCATGTAGATTTTTTATATTAATAAAATAAAAATGTTACATATTTATGCGGGTGACTGTACACATAGCGAGCATCTCATAATGGAGTATCTTGCCGGCGACTAGCTAAATTTCCTTTGCCTCGTTATGAATATTATGCCTTAATGAATGTTACAGAAGCTGAATATTGTAAACAGCTGTTTATTCTTCTTTGTCAACGTTAATCCTTGTCTTTTGTCAGGTTTTTTTATCGCTTGCAGTGAAAGGGATGGTCTGGACGATATTAAAATTCTTTTTATTTTTCAAAGTCAAAAAAGTTATTTACTTAAACGGTTGGCTGAAAGTTCATATTATTTATTATGCCACGCTATTCGATTTTACACAACAACGCTGTTTGGTAGAAAAATAAAAAAGAAGCAAAATTTGTGCGCTAACAAAAAGAACCGTAACGCCATCTATCCGATCGGTGACGAACTACCAATGAAATTCTGCATCGCGCAAGCAAAGTTCTCCGTGCGATTTGAACATATATACAATACTCCGAATATCAACTATCGGGCAGTTGCCCACAACAACCGTCTGGTCGGAGGATCCTCCCATTTCAGTGGAGGTGTGGGGGACTTTACTTCCTGTTTCATATACACCTTTATAGGATTATATATCCCATAGAAAGATATCAACAACCTACAGATCACGTGATTCGTACGAAGTAATCTAACTGACGTGTATTTAAGACAGCATGTATTTAAATTGTATTTTATTTCAAAGTGGATTGATTCACACATTTATTTTTCCCTACTGCTCTGTCACATTTTTTTCTGCGACTCTCCTTTTGCAGGCAAGCTGGAAATCATTTCTTTAACCACCTGTTTGTTCTTATTGTCTGTTTAATATAATAATAACTTCTTTATTTATCACGTAATATGACTCAATTGTGTAAGTAACAATATTCCTTCCCTATATTAGTATTTCTAATGTAATCACTTAATCCTAAAACAATTAATACATGTGA
Organism: Mamestra configurata; assembly: GCA_002192655.3. Lineage (NCBI taxonomy): Eukaryota > Metazoa > Arthropoda > Insecta > Lepidoptera > Noctuidae > Mamestra > Mamestra configurata. The sequence continues at coordinate 26,982 of NDFZ01004460.1, forward strand.
ATCACTGCCACACGCCTAAAACCGAGGTGGACAGCTTGCAGCAGCGACCCATACATAAACAATCGAGCCTGCTCGCCACACAGTGCAGAATAAGGTTGGTACAACAAATATACGTGTGTACATTAACTGTTAAATAAACAGCTTAACTGGAATTAATCTGAATGGACTGAAACCATCACACATCAAAAAATGTTCGAACCATCATACCAGTGTAGATCACAATCACTCTACACACTGCAATAACTTCAACAACTAACGGCCCTACCTCTCACTTATAAGAAGGAACAAATAGTACTAATTCCAGTGAGGTTGGGAGCAACCGCCCGCCGGGCCATTACCATGAGATGTGTGTGAGCGAGCGTATTTGTCAAACGTACTCATGGAAGAGAGCTTATTATGATTTTTAAGAGTTTGTTCGGTAGGAAAAGTTTCTGGTTATTAATTGGTGATAGTTTTACTGTAGTGGCTAATAATATTATTATTTCCAGCTGCACGGGTCGATCTTAAGATAAGCAACGCTTGCCGAGGTCGGTCAGTGGATGGGAAACCATCTATTACTTACCGAGACTCCTCGTCATTATGGATTGTCAGAAGCCAGAAAATTTTACACCTGTTGGTGTCCAGTTTGGCTCAAAACCCACTTCAATGTAGCTGGGAAAAGGCAACGCAGATTTAGTGATTGATTAATTATTATTATAACTAGCTGTCGCCCGCTGCTCCGCCCATGTGAATATCGAAGGGAACACACTCCCGGGATAAAAAGTAGGTACCCAATGTGTTGTTCCAGACTATAATCTACCTCTGTTCCAAATTCATCAAGATCCGTTCAGTAGTTTTTGCGTGAAAGAGTAACAAACATCTATCCATACATACATTCTTACAAACTTTCGCGTTTATAATATAAGTAGGATCATTTTCACCAGACTGTAGTCTTTAGGGTGATAGTGATATCACCCTAAACACTACAATAACTTCAACAACTTACGGCCCCACCTACCCTTTGCAAGAAGTAACAAATAGCACTAATTCCAGTGAGGTTGGGAGCAACCGCCGCGCCATTACGATGAGATGTGTGTGAGCGAGCGCATTTGTCAAACGTACTGATGGATGAGAGTTTTATGTTTTTTTGTGGTTATTCTTGTAGGACGAATGAATGAAATGATTTTTTAGTAGTTTTATTCTCGAGGCTAAATAATTTCAGCAGTCCATCTTAACCTTTTGAACGCCATTGTCACGTATACATGACAAGCAAGCGCGTGTCCAGGTGCCAAACGTCAAAGTACGGCGAATTTGTAGCTTGGCGTCGGGGGCACGCCGATGCGTTTATGTTTGGCGTTCAAAAGGTTAACCACTTAGCAGGCAGGAATTCACCAGAGAATGGGCAGCAGCATTCTCTGTACGTTGCAGCAGCTACACGGCGATCGCCAACCCGCCTGCCAAGCGTGGCGATTATGGCAAACACCCCTCTTGAGGCAGGCCTATGTCCAGCAGTGGACGTCTTTCGGCTGATATAATGATAATGACCCAAAACCCTGGTTTACTAAAACCTGGTGTACTGGTGTTCCCAGAAGACTGGTGTCTCAGCAGTCTTACCAAGGGGCATTATGATACCCAGTTACTGGGATGTGGAGGTCAGATCAGTCGCTCCATGTAAAGTACTGGCACTCAGCTGCATCCAGCTAGACTGGAAGAAGCCGGTCCCAACAAGGATGTGAAAAGGCTAGTAAGATCGATAGTTTTATTGCGTCGATCGATTGACTGTCCTATTTGAAAAGTACCATCGTAGAGAGATGGCCTGAAACACAGGTTTAAATAAACCTAAATCGGGCAACGCACTACATTACCTTCAGAATTCTATTTTTACGACTGTAATATTATACTTTTCATACCATATTTTTTACCCAGATTATTATAATACTATTATAGGTAAATATTGATATACAGGTACTACTAAACCATATTATGTACACTCTATGTAAACTTATTATTATTTTTATATTTTCGATAGTTTGTTTTTTTCACGCTTTAATATTTTAAGGGCTACAAAGAAAATGTTTTCATTTTCTATAATGTTTCATTTTCAATAACTTATTTTCTATTAAACAACAACTTTCCGCAGGCATTTCTTAGAACCAATATTTTGTCAAACATTTTCGAATTTGTTTATAGTGGGTCAGGATAACTAAATTGATCTGGCTTCATTTCAAAAGGCCTTTGCTTACTTTAATTAACTACTTTATCCTTAACTACATAAGGTAGGTATTTAATTACTAATTTGCCTGTCTCAACAAATGGAAGGCTATCAACAGTGTTTTAAATAATGAGATGTTTCTAAGAATCTGTCTTAAGATAAGTCTGATGTAATGAACTCTTGATTGTTGTTATTCGAGTATGATTAATGTTTTCCGGTTATTTTTGTAAGGCATTATTTTAAATTCTAATTATATTAAATAGTATTTCAGTTTTCTCCACAATAGGGTATTTGACTAAAAAAATCTAAATAGTCCGTCAGATAGATTTCCAAAAAATATTGGACACGTATTTTGAGGTATTCCATGAAGCACACCCAAACGAAGCACACCCAGACGAAGCACACCTAAAGTATTCCACTTAGCACACCCGTAGGTGGGCTTCAAATAAAAATTTAAAATAATTAATTTCCTATTCCACGAAGCACACCTACGAATATCACTCGCATAGTGCGGGGACTAAGAAATAAAAATGTCGATAGAAGAAAATATTTATTATTTAAAAGACTAACTTAAATATCTAACATCTTTCAGTTTCATTATAATAATGTGATACAATACTTGTAATTTTCATAATGTTCATATATAAATCCCATAGATAAGACGTATACATGATGCGCTAATAGTCAACGCGTGCGCCCGCCACTGAATTCCCGAGCCAACCCGAATTTAGCCGAGCGTTTCCGGAACTTGTTTACATGCTTAGTTCTCATTACACTATCGCGACGTCACGGGCTGAGTGTATGCAATTGTGCGCCGGTCTTGTTATTGTTATTTTTTCTGTTTTTCGTGCAATTTATTCAAACAAAATAATGGAGCCGATGGCAGGTCCAAGTAGTAGAAATTTTAACCCATCTATTAATTACGTACTTGGCCGGAAGGGGACACAAGTGTTAGTATATAATAACAAACAATAAAAATAAAATTTTCAATAAAAACAGAGCCATAAATCTGGCAAAACTTTTAGATTGCTTCCAAAAAAATTGCAATAATTATGCCGAAATTAGAGTAAAAATGGGTTATTCAAATCATCAAAAACATGCTGAAATAAAAAATAATATAATCGAAAACACAATAAAAGATTATAAAAATGGCTTAATTTCAGTTGGACATTGTCTAGAGAAATTAAGATTCTGATTAATAATAATTTATTTAATTGATAAGTTTAGATACTAAATTGCCCATTTCTTCAAGATTATTTAAGAATCTTAAAGATTGTGATTTGTGATTTTAAACAGTCTGTGATTTTACATAAAACTATAGTATTTTTATTATTAGTTAAGTAGTAGCTATAAGAAAACATCAACATAGATCTCTATAGAAAACTATATTTACAATGTTTTTGATATTTGTCCAAGTTTTTATTGCATAATTATGAAACAATCTGTGATTTTATTAAGAGCACAAAAAAGGAAAATAATAGAAAAATTGTTAAAAACTAAAATTTTTTTTAGAAAGATAATTATGAAAAAATCTGTGATTTTAAATAGTAAGATTACAAAAATGTCAAATATTGTGTCACATTATTATAATGAAACTGAATGATGTTACAAATTTAAGTTAGTCTTTTAAATAATAAATATTTTCTTCTATCGACATTTTTATTTCTTAGTCCCCGCACTATGCGAGTGATATTCGTAGGTGTGCTTCGTGGAATAGGAAATTAATTATTTTAAATTTTTATTTGAAGCCCACCTACGGGTGTGCTAAGTGGAATACTTTAGGTGTGCTTCGTCTGGGTGTGCTTCATTTGGGTGTGCTTCATGGAATACCTCCGTATTTTTTCTTTTGTCACGTAAACAAAAAATGAAGACAAAACAGTGCGTTGGAAACTCGTGTGACGTCATTTACCAGTACGCTTTTTGCTAGAAAGTGACGTTACAAGCCCCCACTCCTTATCTTTATCTTCGTATTTTTTTATTGATTTGATGAAATAAAAAATTCGTATCCAATATTCTTCGATAATCTAACTGACGGACTAAATAGAATCATATTTTTTTTTAACCCAGGCAACATCCCTATTATATTTTTACCTTCAGATGATCGACATTTGCAGAAGAAAATATAAATAGACAAAGGACTTTATTAAAATTTAAAACTCCGTGAGAAATAAAAATATTTGAAACAGCCCTTTGCTGGGCGATAATATAATATTTAATCTAAGGTGTCGTTAAAATAAACATCCCAAGCCATGAATCTATGATTAACGACAATTATTTCTTCTAGTTTTGCTTTCAGGAGTTGCAGTGATTGGAAATGACGTGGCGAACTTGTTCAAAACAAAAAAAAACTGTATTTCCTAAACTCCATGCGTTACCAAAAACACCTGCAATAATTGTGGCTTTGACTGACAACAATATTAATTTTAATAACCTACAATTCTGCTCACATATGGGAAAGTTAGCTGATACAAATTGTAGTCATTCCTGTGCGGTGGAGAGGAACGCTGTGGTATAACATTGTAATGTGTGGTGAGGACGTATTTGTCAAGCAATATACGTATAAAGTGTATCTGTCTGTTTTTCACGCTTTTCACTCAAACTTATATTTGAAGAGCGTAACTATGAATGTTTCTTGTCCTTTCTTCTCCATAAGAATCTACTTTTTGCGAATGGAAAACTAGAGTCAGTTATATTTTAATTTTAAACTGTAAATTTGACTTTCAAAAGTGCCTTTTAATAGTCTAGTTGAAATAAATGAATTGACTTTGACTTCACGCTTAAACTGCTAAACTGAATTAGATGAAATTTGATATAGAAATAGTTTGAGTCTCGAGAAAGGACATAGGATAGGTTTTATCCCAGAAATCATCCTTTAAGGGGGTGAAAAGGGGGGGTGTAAGTTTGTTTGGGAAATCAATAACCGCTGAACTGATTTAGATGAAATTTGGTATAGAGATAGTTTGAGTTGTGGGGAAGGACATAGGCTACCTTTCTATTGCGAGAAAATGGCTTGAAGGGGTTGAAATAGGGGATGAAAGTTTGTATGGGAGTCCGTCATTATTGAATTGAAGATAAATTAAAGTATTTAGGCACATAGTAAAAAATAAATAAACATACATGTTCAAGCTTTAATATAATTATATATAAAAGATTCCACTTAAAATCAACTAGTGCCAGCGTTTATGGTTTATGGTAAATAACTTTTTCATTTTTTTTTTAATATTGGTTTGCTCTTGACTCTAGTCTAGGTCATAGATGACAGAGACAAAGTCGACGATGGAGCGAGCTTACCCAGAAGAAGCCGGTTCACTCTTTATTTTGAAGAGATTAGAGTTGTATGCGTTCGAAAACACAGACGCAGGCAGAGAGTTCCACTCCTTTGCTGTGCGCATTATAAAAGACGTTTGGAAACGTTTAGTACGAATTGGTGGAATAGCAACACGGTAGGGATGGTAACTTGCAGTAACTTTTTTTTCCTAGAGAAACCCCTACATCTCTGCATTATTTACCACGCCAACATCAGTCGTTATCCGCTTTGAGTAATGTCAGTGCAATGATTGTTAGCACTTAACAAAAACCGAGCTAGGTACAAATTGCACTCATTTGAGTGCGGTTAAGAGGAGCACCGTGCTATAACATTGTAATGGGGAGCGCGAACGAATTTGTGGAACACGATTTCAAAATAAAACTTCTTGTTTTGAAGTCGGTTAAATAAACAAAATGTAAGGTTTATGATTTGTTAGGGTTTTAAGAGTCACTGCATTTCAAATTGCCTTCTCAAACTAATTTTAGGGTGCAGGTTATGTTAATTACTGATGTCTTAAACTGCAAAATTTCGATTCTGATAAGATGTTCGATGGTCGATGGGGCTGAAAAGTTCTGGAGCGGCGACCGCGTACCGGAGGACGCGTTGGAAGGCCTGCCACAAGGTGGATCGATGACCTGGTGAGGGTCGCGGGTAGCCGATGTATGCGAGACGCACAGGACCGGTTGTTATGGCGACACTTGGGGGAGGCCTATGTCCAGTAGTGGACGTCTTTCGGCTGATATGATGATGATGATGATGATGAAGATGTTACAAGGTGGCACACTCTAGATGTGTAAATTAAAACTGATATTCAATTAGGTACAGTCATCTGGCTAGATAGACTGCATGTGGATTCTCTTAGAATTGATAAAAAGCAATAAATATTATTTTCAGTGAACCAACAAGATAGATAAGCAAGATTTTACCACCAGCCAATATCATTTCAACCACTTAGGAACAATCCTGCTCACCCCATTACCAAAAAGCAGCAACAAATTGCAGTCATTGAAGTGTGGTTAAGAGCAAAGCTATACATAGAGGTAGCAGTTGTAACATTGTAATGTGCGGTGCGAACGCATTTGTCAAACACGATGAGCGGGGTTATCGCTGAGTGCCGCAAAAATGGAACGTTATTTTATATGTTAATGTTTTTTATGTGTGTCGAAAGGCAGGATATTATAAAGATATGTTTAAATTGTCGTGCCCGAGTGTTAATTAGGACTTCCTGCTTACATAACATGGAGAAACTTTTTTTTTTTAAGACATCCATTCATCGTCACAAATTTTACATTTTTAATATTAATAGAATTATACTGCTGGATGCGAGAAATATATTATTTTTATTTTATTTCATTTATTCCAGACATATGTACATATAGCTATTATTACAGTAACCCAATGCAATAGTGCAGAAAAGAAAATAATAATAATGCCGTTGGGTAAAGGGCCTGATACAGAAGGCTCGTATTGTGAAGAGGTTCTTTTCTCTGGAACCCTAACCACCGGCAGCTTGGACTCTGCTCCCGACACCGGCGGACTACTACTTTTTTATATTTTTAATTTCTAGCAGTGTTTGGAATGAAACGGTGATTTTATTAATTTCTTTTATTTTTTATTTTTAAAAAGGTACTCCAACTACTTATTCACTAGTAACAAATTACATAAAAGAACTTATTATCTGTTAGTATGTTGAATTTGTCACTTAAAGAAGTGCAAAGCTGGAACATAAATCAAGAATACACACAATTTATGAGATCCTTAAACTAAACTTATTTTTTGCTACAGTGAAATATAAATGAGGGCTACTTTACCATATGAAGTGATGGAAGATGATACCATTTAGACAGTTTCCTAAGCCAATATACAGGCTGGTTGTCAGGATCCTAAAAAGCAGCAACTAATTGCAGTCATTGAAGTGCGGTTAAGGGCAGTGCTACGCATAGAGCTACAGAGTTGTTCTAACATTGTAATGTGCGGCGCGAACGCATTTGTCAAACACGATGAGCGGGGTGGGGTTATCGCTGAGTGCCGCAAAAATGGAACGTTATTTTATATGTTAATTTTTTTTATGTGTGTCGAAAGGCAGATGATACTATAGAGATGTATCTAACTAGCTGCCGGCAGTGTAATTAGTGCTTCCTCTCTTTAAGCTATATTATATTTTACTGAAGCTTTAAGCTATTATTATTATTTTACTGAACTGTAAACGATGACGTTCAAAAGTGCCGTTTAATGGCCTAATTGAAATAAACGTTTTGACTTTGACTTTGACTTTGACTTTGATTACTTTAAAATGTCATTAAAATACTTTCGTCGTTGAGTAGTTTTAACTTGAAAGTTTAACAAATACCCAAGCTTCTACGTTTCATGAGATACATCTCGAAAACACGTATACACAGCGGAATCTTTGTAATAGGGTTCAGTTGATTATCCTTTGTGTACGATACCCTAAAAAGAATATAATAATAATTCTTTATTATCAGGCAACTAAGGTCCATAGATAAAATACACAAATTAAACACACAAAAACAAAACTAATACATATTAATCTTGCTTAAAATATAACTTAAACTAAGACACACAAAGTGACGATGTCGAGGTAATATGAGCGGTATACATAAGAAGTTGTGTTTGAACCAAAAATAAAATTGCATCCGTATAATTTTACTACCGCGAGATAAATACGTTATACCAATTAAAACAGCTGTGAAAAAAAACAATAGAACGAAAATATAATTACGTCCACAAGCCAGCACATCAAGCCATCAAAGTCAAATTTCTTTAATAAATTTTCAACTTTATCGCTTAAGCATTAGGTTCAAGTTTGATTGGGAAAATTTTAGTTTCGGGTGGCTTGATGTTTTTTTTTCAGGGATGGGAAATCATCAAATGACTTCCGCTCTGGGTGGAACAGAAGGGCGTGTCAGACTCTTACTTACTAAAACTCATCCGTGTTCCTTCTAAAGCCCTTTGCGTTCCAGGGCCGCGGTGACTCTTTCAAACAAATTCCGCAACCCTGGCAGGGCTTGATGTGCTGGCCTCTATACAAAGCACTCATATACGTAACACAAAACACATGTTATTGTACACAAAGATTAGACAACAAGCCTTTATATAAAATTAACGAGCCTCTGTAAAATGTAAAATTTAATCCTCTAAGCTGGATTAAAATGTACATACGAAACAACAATGTCGAAATGGGCAAATCCGGAGATGTGAGAGTTAAATCTGGGCAAAAACTGCTCGGATTTAGCCGTCATTGGCAGAAAAAAAATCATGAAAATTGTGATGATTATGCCTAGTTGAGCAAGGACTTAAAGCTCGAAAAAGAAAATACTGCTCACTTTTACCTGAAGTTTCAAAAATTGATTGTATGGTCTTAATAATAATGTATTGAAATCGTATAATAAGAATGTATGTATCAATAATATGTTGTTATGTTCTCTTTCATAAAACCATTAACTATAGGAATGAAAAAGTCCATCCCTTTCAATTGAAGATAAAATCAGCTGAAACGTCAATAAAGTGTTTTGTTGAGGGTCCAAACTCAAAAAAAACCACTTTGGAAATGAAAATAAACACTGACAAATCTACAGTCAATAAAAACACACATTACAAACCACAAATAAATTGGCTCTATTCAATATAAACTGTCCCCTGTGCTCACCCAACAGCCAACAAACACAAAATACCACGACATTTGCATCTGAACTGAGTTTTCCTCAATACTTTAATCCAACAAGACTCATACAGTTATTTCCTCAATCAAATCTGATAGCCTTTAACATAGTATACACAGATTACCCAATCGCATTCACTCAAGTTAGGGATGGTCAACCTTTGGTAGAATTACCATAAGAAATACGATAAAGAAAACTTTATTTCTAAACACCAATGTTTTAGATAAAACCACCTTCCGCCCGCGGCTTCGCCCGCATGCGTGTCGAAAAATATCCCAAGTCAACATACTCCCGGGATAAAAAGCATAGCATATGTGCTTTCTGTATGGTGCCGGACGTAAAAGAATAGTACCATCCCATCACTTCCCGTGGTGTCGTAAGAGGCGACTAAGGGACTCACCTGAGTATGGGCAGCAGCATTCTTTGTGCATTGCTACACTGCGATTGTCAACCCTGTCTTGTCTGCCAAGCGTGGCGATTGTGGCAAATCCCCCGCCCCCTTTGGGGGAGGCCTATGTCCAACAGTGGACGTCTTTCGGCTGATATGATGAAGATGTGCTTTTCGAGACTATAATATCTGTGTGCCAATCTAAATTTCCGCGTTTATAATAATAATAAGATAATCGATAACTATAACAGTTTAGTTCTAAACTCCAATGAATGTTCAGTAATTTGTTAAAGTGTTAATAATATTTGTATTGTTTTGTTTGAATGAGATCCATTTATTTGAACTAAACAACTCTATACTGTGTACTGTGACCTGTGCTCTAATAACTTTTAATCTAAAGAAAGACTATAAGCAAGCATCATCATCAACGTTATCAGTATGTTTATCAGCAACCTGTTTCTCACGAACGATAAGAGGTTGTGTGTTTATTGCCGCAATACCAACAAAAATATTGAAAATTAATTTAAAAAGGGACAGGAATGATACAAGAACCGTGATTTTTAGGTTGTTGTTACGGAGCCTTTCACGTGCGAGTCCGACTCGCACTTGGCCTTCTTACAATAAAAGGTGTCCATCTTCATGACTGCTACTTTCCTTGTACAATTAGTTCACCCTTTTTCAACACCCCTTCATCATCATCATCATCATCATCTTATCAGCCGAAAGACGTCCACTGCTGGACATAGGCCTCCCCCAAGTACCGCCACAATAACCGGTCCTGTGCGTCTCGCGTACTAGAACTTTTCGGCCCCATCGACTAATCTGTTCTGCGAGTAATCTGGCCTGCCCACTGCCACTTCAATTTGGGGATCCTTCAGGCTATGTCGGTAACCTTGGTTCTCTTGCGGATATCATCATTCCTGATTCGATCACGCAAGGAAACTCCGAGTATTGCCCTCTCCATTGCCCTTTGGGTGACCATAAGCCTTTTGGTAAGCGACCACGTTTCTATTCCGTAAGTCATCACTGGCAGTTACAAAATTTGTTGTTCCGGAATTTGTTCGAAAGAGCCACCGCGGTCCATAAACGCAAAGGGCTTTAGAAGGAACACGGATGGGGTTTAGTCAGTAAGAGTCTGACACGCCCTTCCGCTCCACCCAGAGCGGAAGAAGTCATTCGATGATTTCACATCCTTAAAAAAAAGTCATCACTGGCAACACGCACTGGTCACTTTCGCCTTGAGACACAACACCCCTTACAACTAATAAAATAAAAAAAAAGATTCACCACCCCTGCAAGACGTTAGGTATACAAACAAAAAAAATCTCCTATAATAATACTCCTAAGAGAAATTGGGTCAATGCTCACATTTGGTCGGACACACGCGATTCACTACTAATGCTGACATTATGCTGATGGCGTGCTCTTTCTACGTTGAATAAAAACTTAGGATTTCTAAAGGAACCTTTTTTTTGAGGTAGAAAGAAACGGTTTTTGTAACAGATGTTGCCTTAGGACCATTCTGGGTTCTGTGTATTATTGGGTCCTTTTTAGGTCATACATACTGTTTATTTGAACTTTTATTTTTTTCTTGTTTTGTAACTATACTTCAGTCGTGGCGTATCATTTGTTGGAAAAGAGTACATACACATAGTGGATGCGTTAAACATGACCCGAAGAGATGGTGAGATTATCAGGAAACACGAAAAGACCAACTTGAGGTATTCAAATGTGTACGGTCTCATCGCCGTACATTTTTTTTGCTTACTCTGTAACCTACTTTAGCCTAATGATATGCGTCATAATTACGCATTATAAAATAATATGACTAATGAATTAAAATATAGTGAACTCATAACTGTGTAGCTATCAACAACTGAGAGAAATAATCGCCTTCCACTCTAGTACTGTAACTAATTCATAACTTAATAAACTTAACTATTGCATCTTAGTGGAAAGTGTTTCTCTATACTTTACTGAACTTTCAAACCTTCACGACAAATCAGTATACGGAGTTAAGTACAACAACCCGTACAAAATGATTACCTCAAGTTGGTCTTTGCCTGGCCTTTGTCTAGTCTCAAGAAGAAGAAAATTTTAGGCTAATTAAGAAAACCTGCAAACCTGGTAGGTGCTCACGTGCAGCCAAAACAATAATCACACGTGAGGGTTCTCAGATGGTTCCGATCTTCAGTGTATATATAACTTCTCACCGAAGACCGTGACCCGCCTTACATTCTGCTCCACGAAGCCTGTAGTGATCGCATCAGCGAATTGTGTTACCGAAGCTGATTACCAAGCCAAACATAGTTAACATTTAAATTAAAACAAATTGTCATCAATAATCCTATTTATAATCTAATGATGTTATAGATACGTTTTACCGAGGTCTGCGCGGCAATTGAGGTAACTCAGTCCGTCCTGGCGTCTGGCCGCAATTCGAACGTACGTAGCAGGATAGTGGATTAAAAAAAAAAAACAAATTGCCAAGTTGTGCGTTCAGAAAGTGCAATAATTACAATGCGACGATTCCACAAGGCAAAAAGGATGTGTCTTTTAATTTTTGTTTAAAATGTAAAATCATAAATTTAAAAGTAATGAGAGAACAAGACAATGGCGGGCGGTGTTGTCCGTCCGAAATTCGAACGACGCTAGAGGTTGTAGAATTCCGCCATGTTTTTATTTCTTTATAATGAGTACGACTTCTCAGCTGGTAAAATCTTATTGCTATAATCGATCAACTGTTTTAAGTTCTTCAACCTTAACTGATAGATGTGCTACTTAGGAGTTTGTTGCGCCACTTCTTTTCCTAGCTAGAACACTAAGAAGTAATGACGGGCGGGTGATTTAGGGGTCTATAAATAATGTAAATATTGACGTTCAAAATCGCTGCCTAGCTGAAGAGCTTGTTTGTTTGAATGCGCTAATCTAAAAAAAAACAAAAAAAATCCTAGTTTGAATATACCAACGATCTCTAGAACTTCTTCTGTCGCATGCCTTATTATTTCGCTACCCTCTGCTAGCATCCATTTTGAGAATGTCGTTACTATGTTTAGCTCGCCTGAAGGCACTCTAAATTGACGTTAACCGTGTATTATTCCGCCAAATTAGTATGTAATAGACGCATACATAATTACCTACATGAAGCTGTATGTCTAACTATTGTAATAATATATCATTAGAGCATAACTTACTATTCTAATATTATTCAATGGTAACGAGTGGAACTCGCCTACGCAAAAAAGTCATCAAAGTTGATTACGGAACCAATATACAAAATTACCAATCATGACCGACACAAAAAGATATTACTATTGTAAAAAATAACATTATGAGACTGAACTATTTTTATTTTAACGTGTTTTGAGTGTTTTTCCTCTTCTTGTGACATACGCTGAAAAACGCTGAGACTTTTATTTTATAAAATAAAAAAACCGTTTTTAAGGTTCCGTAGGTACCCGAAACGTAACCAACGGTCCCTTTCACTAAGTCACCGCTGTCCGTCGTATCCATCCGTCCGTCTGTCCATCAATCTGTCCGTCTGTCTGTCAGGGGGCTGTATCTCATGAACCGTAATAGGTAGACAGTTGAAATTTTCAGACAATATATTTTTGTTGCCGTTATAACTACAAATAATAAAAATATTCTAGCAATCGAATTACGGAAATGAAGTGAGTTCCATTCCTGTAAAACAATTATTATTTTTGTATTCAAGTTTCATACGGGTAAATCATCCGTCAAATCATAGCCCAACTCATATTTTTTGCTTGACCATGGCTTGCCATTCCTGTTCTCAAATAAAAAAATAAACTGGCCAAGTGCAAGTTGGACTTGCACACGAAGGGTTCCGTAACATAAGCCGAAAAAAAAAAATCTTGTAGGGCCCCCTTGTATTTTTTATTTTATTTCATTTTTAGTATTTGATATTATAGCGGCAACAGAAATACATCATCTGTGAAAATTTCAACTGTCTAACTATCACGGTTCATGAGATACAGCCTGGTGACAGACGGTCAGACAGACAGAAGGACGGACAGACAGACCGACGGACGGACGGCGTCTTAGTAATAGGGTCCCGTTTTACCCTTTGGGTACGGAACCCTAAAAACTATATTCCAAAATTCCTACAACTCTCAAGAACTGTTATCAAGAACCTAACCTTCGATGTTTTTGCGCCAACGATATTAAATATCAGTGATGAAAGCGTTGATAAGTGCTCGTTAAATGTAGATTGTAATTAATTAGCGTAACATCGTCTTCGTCTGTGAACGCTTCGGATATTTCTGAGGAGGCCGCTGTTTGATCAAGCGAGATTGAGCGATGTGTCGAGTGGTTGGAGCCTGTTTTGCATGGCTTGTTATGTTATGTAACAGGTAATTAATGTGATGTAGTTTGTAACGGTTAAAATTAAGTTTTTATAATGATTGTTATTACAATTGGCGAAATAATAATAATAATATTATTATTGTTGCCAATAAGCCTGACATATTGTTGCTAATAAGCCTAACATAGTGGTGATAGATCGACTAGAGCGTCGCGCAATAATTGTTGATATAGCAGTCCCTCATGACGAGAACCTCGTGAAGACTGAGAAAGATAAACAAACGAAGTATCTTGACTTGGCTCGCGAGGTTGTCGACATGTGGGATGTGAGCACAGCAGTCATTGTGCCGATAGTCGTGACGGCCAATGGCATAATTGCCAAGAGCCTCGACCAACATCTAAAGAGGTTCTCGTTGGGCAGCTGGATCAAGGGCTTGATCCAGAAAGCAGTACTCCTGGACACGGCGCGCATAGTGAGGAGGTTCCTCTCTCAGGGGCCCTGACCACCGGTACCTTGGACCCTGTTCCCGATACCGGTGGGCTACTATTTTTTATATTTTTAAATGTTTTTTTTAATTATACAGAAATATTTAAAAATTTAACTAATATGTAAATGGAATAATAAATAAATGGAATAATAATATAATAATATCTTGGGACAACTCACACACGGTCATCCGATCCCAAACTAGGCAGAGCCTGTGCTATGGCAACCAGACAACTGATAAACATACTTAAATATTTCTAAATACATACATATTATAGACAAATTACACCCAGACACAGAACAAATGATCATGCTCATCACACAAAGATTTGTCCTGGGTGGGAATCGAACCCACGACCTCCGGTTTAGCAGTCAGGGTCACTAACCACTCGACCAACAGGCCAGTGGGTAAATGGGGGTGTGCTGTAGGTATACCTCTGCCTTACCTGGGGAATGCATGCGTGTATGGTATTTATTATTACATAAATGACATAAATGTAGGTAGTGTACACCAAGATCAGTAATAACCAGAGATCGGAATAGGTAGATTGTATTTACCTAATGTTCGTGGAAATAAGTAACATAGAGTTGATAATACCTGCTCTTAAATCAGGGTTGCCATAATCACCTCGCTTGGCAGGCGGGTTGGCGATCGCAGTGTAGCTGTTGCAATGCACACAGAATGCTGCTGCCTATTCTCTCGTGAGTCCCTTAGTCGCCTCTTACGACACCCACGGGACGAGAATGTTTTGTGAAAAGGATTTAATTTTTTGAGGAAAATTGAGGTAAGTTTAAAGATGGAATCGACATAATCTACTAGCCAGCAGCTTCGTCAGCTTGAACGTCGTTAATAATTCCAAGGAAATAATTAGTCCCGGGATAAAATGTACCTACCATTTGTCCTATTCCAGGGCATGTCTTACCTATGGCCAAGCTTCATCTGAATCCATTCAGCCGTTAGAATGTGAAAAGTTAACAAACAGATACACAGGAAGTACAGTAAAATCATAAAACGGTAAGCCCTATTTGAATAAACCTTACAATTAATTTTTTTTTTTTTTTTCCAATCCCCACTTCACTATCCATTACTGAAGAGCTCTCGTCGACTGCAACGGTGGCTTAGGAGATATTGAAATAGAACCTCGCATGCCATTGATTTTTCCATTCATTAAATTTAATAGGAGTGTTGGTCCTTAATAAGTAAAGCGGATGTGATTGGAGTAAGGTTTGAAGAAAATATGGATATGATACAAATGATATTTAAAGGTTTTCATAATTTTAGTTATAATGTTTAACTTGTTTTTGTTTACTAACAAATTACTAACACTTTCTTTGTAAAAATAGGGCCAGAGCCTGCTAGGGTTGCGGAATTTGTTCGAAAGAGTCACCACGGCCCTGGAACGCAAAGGGCTTTAGAAGGGACACGGATGGAAATTGGTCAGTAAGAGTCTGACACGCCCTTCCACTCCACCTAGAGCGGAAGAAGTCATTTGATGATTTCCCATCCCTAAAAAAAAAATGTCTGAAATAAAAATAAATTATTATGTAATGGAAAAACATGTAATTTTTAAATTCTTCGATTTAGCTGTATTAAAAATCTCAAACGTCAATTAAGTTTCTGTAAAAGTTTGTTTGTTGTTATTCTGTATGGTGTCGGACGTAAAAGAACAGTACCATCCCATCAAAATATTCAAAGTTGAAGCTGAAAATGTTAGCGGTAAGTGATCGCATGTACCAGGCGAGCAGAAATAGCTGGAAGCAAGCGCTTCGTCGCTCTAAATACCTAAAGGCCGCACTATGTTAGCACCATACCAAGTTTGTCACACTGAAGTGTAAAGCGAGTTACACCCATACATTTTTAATTTTTCAATATTTTTACTAAATACTTTATTTGCATTCCACAATGTGTACTTAGGTGGTAACTTTAAAAAGAACTTGTGATCATTATTTTTTTTTTTTTTTTTTAATTTAATATGGGTTTGCTCTTGACTCTAGTCTAGGTCATAGATGACAGAGACAAAGTCGACGATGGAGCGAGCTTACCCAGAAGAAGCCTGTTCACTCTAATTTTGAAGAGATTAGGGTTGTATGCGTTCGGAAACACAGACGCAGGCAGAGAGTTCCACTCCTTTGCGCATTATAAAAGACGTTTGGAAACGTTTAGTGCGAATTGGTGGAATAGCAACAAGGTAGGGATGGTAACTTGCAGTGCGTCTAGATGTCCGATGGTAGAATGGGGCCGGTGGGATGAGATCGTGGAGTATAATTATGGACCCTGTCGGGCACAGCAAAAAAACAAATATATGTAGGAGAGAGGAAGCTTTAAATAGCTAAGCTTAAATTTAAAATAAATCCAATAATACCATATTTACTGACGGACTATTTATACCTTATATTTTATCATTAGATATTCCTTTATACTATAATAGCATTTTTCAATTAAATATTGTTTGAATTTTATTATGAATATGTTTATTTTATCTTTTTTTTTTTATTAGTTCAGGTAGTTCGTTATATGTTTTTATGGACATCACATACGGACTTGTTCAATGTATTTTTAGTCGAGAATTTGGAATGTTTAATCTTGATTTGTGTCGGAGTGTGTGACGTGATTGCATGTGTGACACTTTGACTAGAGCCTCAATTTTTTTTTTCTTTTTTTTTTTTGATTTCATGGGTTTTTCCCTTCTTTTATTTTGCCAATGAATCATATAACCCGATGCAACTAACCATACGTTTCAACAGTCACCGAATTATTACAATCACCGTTACTTTGTAATAAATCGCGTAGGTAAGTATAAACTTTGTCTCCTCGAAAAGACACAGATATTAGTAAATTATCAAAGGTTGGGAGTTATTGTATTCGAAACTATATTAATTTAAAGAGACTTTTTTAATCTAACCAAGATTTGTTACAATCTTAAAGCAAACACACATGAAGTTTAATAAAATCGTAACACAAATAAATTTAACATCTCCATTTCAAATCAATTTCGTTTCAAAGAATTTATTCTCATAAGAACAATACATAGGTTCACTAACAATGAGATACAAAGTAATTGTTTATATCTAAATAAATACATTTTGCCTCCGATGCGTGTTGGGGAAATTATACAAAACAAGTATATGGGAATTATGTAATTGCTAACATTTAATATGCGGTATAACTACATTTCATAAATGTAATTTCCCAGCTTTTGTTTAAATCTGTTTTGCTCAAACTGGCCTACATACTCTAAACAGTGTTATAACATTAAAATTCCTTCCACACTACTGCATGAAACCGTCCACCATAGTTAGTATACTGGCCCATCCGGCGCGCTGTGAAAGCATTTCATTCATTGCTATCTTTTGATGAACACCATTCCGTACAGCGTCACTTGTCTGTCCTATCGTACAATAGTTTACTAGTTTAGTTTTAAATATGTCACAGTATACAGTTTTTAATGGTAGACGGAAAGTTGGAATGTTTTGTGTTTGGTTTGCTGGTAGTTTGAATGGATTTTTGTGGAACATTTTTATTTGTGTCATTTTGTTTCTGTATGAGACTTTGTCACATTATCAGGGTTCCGTACCCAAAGGGTAAAACGGGACCCTATTACTAAGACTCCGCTGTCCGTCCGTTTGTCTGTCTGTCCGTCTGTCACCAGTCTGTATCTCATGAACCGTGGTAGTTAGACAGTTGAAATTTTTACAGACGATGTATTTCTGTTGCCGCTATAATAATAAATAATAAAAATGAAATAACATACAAGAAACATGTTTTTTTCGGCTTATGATTCGGAACGTCAAGTCTAATTTGCTCTTGGCTAGTTTTTTTTGTTACAGGTTATTCCGGATGTCAAAGACGACAATGTCATCAATCGTAAAATCAAGGAATATTTAGAGTTATTTCCATGTAAAATAATACCAATTTAAAAAGAAAACAAGAGTTGTGAGCGTTTCTAAATCTATTATAAACAGCGACAGCATTTATTGCGTGTGACATTTCATTTCATTTCATTTCATTTATTTCATTAACAATTTTTACATTGTATCGAAATTTTACACTGAATTATCAATTTAAAAATTAAAAGAATTACAATACAAACACTATAAAATATTATTGAAACAAAAAATTATACAGTCTACAGATTATTATAACATTACGGTAACCAAAATAAATTCATTAATAAGTACAACATTAGCAATTCCTTGTTATAAGTAATATGTCAAAAATAAAAAATAAAATAAATATCGTAACAATAGCATTACACATGTCAAAAATATAATATCATGTCAATAAAATGTTGTAAAAAGATTTATGTCAAATATAAAATCAAATCAAATTTATGTCAAATATGAATTTAAAATCAAAAATAAATAGATGCACCACTCGCAAGTAACGCTATAGTGAATTGCCGCCATCTAGTACAAATGAAAAATTGCGTAGCTAGAAGAATAACTTCAAAAACGCATAACTTCTCTAATTTTCCACCATTTTTTAAAACTGAAATCGTACCTATTTCATATGGATTTTTGATAGTGGTCCTATCCTATTAATTTGTAAATTCCTTTCATTACATACTCGTAACCTTGTATACCACAATACATTGACACCAAAAATTTGATTCAAATAAATGCTTTCCAATATCACTAAAAGCTTTTGTTTAATCGTTAGGGTGTGTTTCCAACAGGAATGTGCTAGGTGGAGCGAAGATGCGTAGTGACGCTGTGAAACAGTGTGCAGATGACCGGTGCGAGGATGTGTAGCGGATTTTTTTTCAGTTTCTCGCTCGCGTCCATATCTCGCACACACCCCTCGCACCCATCCTTCGCTTGTTTTGTACGTACAAAAACCTCGTGCCGCTGAGCCGTTTCCGCCGGAGCTGTGAAGAGCGAGGCTAGGTAAATGAAGAGATTCTATTGGTTCTTGGACACATACATACATAGTTTGTCAGTGAAACAGTTTTTATTTTGTTTTAGTGGTTAAGATATTTTCTTTTAATTTGATGTTGTGTTTTTGTGCGTCTTTTCTGGCGGAATAAACGTATTTTCTTTCTTACTTTCGTTATTTAACAAACACATCCCTCGCTACGCATCCTCGTACATTTCTAGTGGAAATGCAACCTTAGGGTGCGGTTTACAAAATAATATCCATTTAAAGCCAGCGCTGTTACACTACGGTGTAAACGAGGTCAAAAATAGCTGCCTTCTCAAGCTAAAATTTGGTAATATCAGATCTTCCTTCGACGGAGACTGAAGAAAAATGTGGCTTCTACGTGTTTTGCATAGTGGAAGTTCGGTTGTGATGTGTGGGATTTTATTGGAGTTACTCCTTAAGAAACGATTTTCATAATAAGGAGTAAAATCGAGCGTTAACTAAAAGTGAGGCGTTACGTTCCTTTGCGCAACGTACTTTGAACGCTATTCACTTCGAGATTTTGTATGTGTATATATACAAAGTATACTCAGCTTTTTCATTTGCCCTCTTTTTACATAATCTACACAATAATAGTTCTTAAGGAGTAAACTCCAGTCGTGCGTCGGAGCTGACACACACACTTTTTTTTATTAGCTTTCTTTATACTTGGCATTAGGCTTGTACTTAAATAAAAAAGATGCTGGTACCTTTAAGGATCCCTATTTTGAGGTGGCTATTTCTATAAAACGACACAAGACACACTAAAACTGTTCTAGTATAACTATGGTAGGCGACAAATAATAATGGTCATTGACCTACCCACATATATTGACATTCGTAATTTCAGAAACTGAAATATATGTAGATATAAAGCTGTCCTGAATAGATATCTATTCTTAACATTTTCCATTAACGAAAAACGTAATATAATTTATTTTTTGATTAAGAACAAAGACATATTAGGGAAAGGTCAATGTGCTTATTAGAAATTTTTCTGACGTCCGAACACCTTTTTTTTTGTTTTGGGGGGTAACCTTCAAAAGGCGCCTGAACTTTTGGGGTAAAGACCAGGAAGTGTGGGATTTTTACCTCACTAAAACCACCCCGGTGGTCACCATCTGCACATAGAAGGGGCTCCGTTACCTCTTAAAAAACCACTCCGGAACCCCCTCTGTGCAACGTCTGTAAGGGCATATCCCTGGAGAGACTGTAAAGGGGTCTCCCCTTAGCCTCGCTGTGCACGGCAGCACGTGCACCTGCCGTTAATGATGCAGACGAGGTTTCGGCGTTTAGGCGTTGTGGCGGTTGCCTCACTGACGCCTCCTTCTCCAAGTGGCTTCAGCCCTCTCACGACGCCCGAACACCTACCATAATACAAACTTTCTAGAACCATTAAAATCCGTCCGCTCAGTCAATGAAATTTTTCCATTTAAAGCAGCCGACAGTCTTCGAAATTTAGTCAATTCTTCAGGAGAACTATTGAGTCATACTAATGTTAATAACAATGATTGTAGACATAACTGTTCCGCATGATGAGAACCTCGTGAAAGCCGAGAAAGATAAACAAATCAAATATCTTGACTTGGCTCGCGAGGTTGTCAACATGTGGGATGTGAACTCGTAATCATTGTACCGATAGTCGTGTCAGCCAACGGCTTAATTGCCACGAGGCTCGACCAACACCTCAGGAGGCTCTCGTTAGGCAGCTGGATCAAGGGCTTGATTCAGAAAGCAGTACTTCTGGACACGGCTCGCATTGTTACGAGGTTCCTCTCTCTGGAGCCCTGACTTCCGGTATCTTGGAACATGTTCCGGATAGCGGTGGTCAACTTTTTTTTTTTTTTTAAGGAATATATAATAAATGAAAAAAATAAGTATTAGAAATTGAATAAACGGAATAATAATAATAATAATTCTTTATTATCAGGCAACTAAGGCCCATAGATAAAATAAACAAATTAACCATACAAAAATAAATAAACTAATACATAGTAATCTTGCATAGAATATGACTTAAACTATGACACACGAAGTGACGGCGTCGAGTTACGCTGCGCGGTGTCGCGTAGCTTAATAGACAACATGTAAATCTCTTAAACAAGGCTGGAATCCAGACTAATCTTGAAGTTCTAGACGGAATGTCACTTTGAGTAGTCCTGATAAATGTGAACCGTACCTAGTATGAATATACTATTATTAGATGAATGGATATTTTGTTTCTCAATCAGATCAGAACAGCTTAACGGATCTGGGTAAATTTGACACAGGGATACATTATAGTCTGGAATACTTTTTTATCCCGTAAGTATGTTCCCATGGGATAATTTCCGACTTTAATGCTAGCGAAGCTGCTTGTAGCAGTTAGGGATTTGTAGTCTTGACAAATGTGAACCGCGCTCGGTATAAAATGCTCTCTAATTGGTTCAATGAAACGCCTGTCGTCTGAGATCTTGAGCCGTCGAACTATTTTTGGTTCAATAATTTTAGTTTGTGTGTGGATAATAGTTCAATTGTGCAGTTAGTTAAATCAATTTGACTGAACGCTTGGTAATACAATGATTGTGTTATGTCAATGACGTGCAATTATTTCAAAATGTAATATAATTATGATGTTGGAATCGTAGAAATGTCTTCATTGCAATTATTGTTGCTCACTCATTCAAGCCAAAGCATTTATATCTTAGATTAAAATAAAAGGTGACTTTTTGGAAAGAGAAAACGTAACATATTATAATTCTTTTTTAGCTTACCTACTTACTACTTTAAACAATACAAAAACTTTACTATGGTCGACGCTAAATAAATTTTCAATAACGGTCATTGACCCACCTACATTTATTGACAAACTTAGTTCCGAAAACAAAAATAAAGACATAAAGCTGTCCTGAATCGACATCTATCGTGATCCTTTACATGTTCTAGTAATGAAAAACGATTATTAATTTATTGTCCCGGTACCTACGAAGAGATATTAAGGAAAGGGCAATGGCCATTATTGCAAATTTATCTGGCGTCGACCATAACAAAAAGTAATTGTCAATTATTCACCTTTTCATCAGTATTGCCGTTAATGTGGCAATGTTGCCGGTGTTCTGGGCACTGTTCCCATTGACAGTGATGATTTTTTTTATGTCCTATGATTTCTTTGTATACACGTTTGTACATCATTATTCTTTTATAATAATAATAATAAACATTGATTTCAGATAAAATCCATATTTCAACACACACACTAAAAAAACAATTAAATAAAATTGACACAAAAAATAAAACAAAAAATAAATAAATTAAAATAACACACACAAAAAGAAAAACAGTTCAGGACACAGTTACACACATTAAACAAAAAAAAATTATTAATTTTCCATAACACTTATATTTTTAAATATTTATTTAAAAACACATAATAACACAATTCAAATTATAGAAATAGTAGTCCGCCGGTGTCGGGAGCAGGTTCCGAGCTATTGCTAGTTAGGGCTCCAGAGAAAGGAACCTCCTTACAATACGAGTCGTATCAAGGAGTACTGCCACCTGTGCATAATTATTATTTTCAATTTGCATTACGAGTACCTAATGCCAAGATATTTATTAGTCAATTACTCAATAGATAACTATATTAAGAGTTTCCTAAGTAATTTTACATTTCATAAAATGCTTCCTCTCTCCTAGCCTAGATACTTATCTTGCTGTGCCCGACAGGGTCCATATGAACCTATTTGTTATTTTACCACCTAAGAATACATACATGTGGAATGCAATAAAAATATTGAGTAGTCTAATTTGTTTATCAGTATTTTCTAGTTAAATACGTTGAGAATAATGAGCTCTTTTATACTATTTGATTTAAAAAACTATAACAGCAGTTATTAAAACACCCAAATTAAACAAAGCTGTAGTGTTTAATCCTTTAATTTATTATTGATAAAAGTTGAATACCAGTAATAATTAAATTTTCAAATATCATTTGTATAATATAATTCCGGTGCGAGTGGATTTCCAAAATCCCTCTTGAATTTACAGATAGCATTCAGTATTACTATTAGTAGTGCCTTCAATCGGACGTGTTCGTTTCAAACTGTTTCTGAAAATGCTAAACGGTTTTGGTATAATATAATTCTGAGATGTACTGGGCTGGATTTCAGTGCGATATTGCCAGTTATTGCTAAAAACAAATATTTAGATGGTCTTCTATATTATCCTCATGTCAGAGGGCCAAATTTTACTAATTGCAACGCTCGTATTCGCATCTCAGTCGCAATCCGTCAAAATGTAAAGCATTCTCTGGAAACCAACGATTAGGGTTCTGCTATTAAAATTCGAATAAAGAATCTGCTAATAACTGATATTATGGGCTATTTTTGTGCATCCAAATCATTATCCCACACGCTTATTTTCGTAAACTACATTATACTATTTTAACATTCAGCCCCGTAATCTATGATGCTAATTGAATATTATTTCAAACAAGGCGCTATTTCCATATAAATATTGTTTACAATAGAGAAGAATTTTAGTTGAAACTTTTCCCTCCGCTCTTGATTTTATTTTGTTACATTCTTAGCAAAATTTTTACATAGACTTATATTAAAAAACTTAAGATTATTTTATCATAAGTATCCCATGACAAAGACCAATACAATATTGCCCACTGTCCTTTAAGATCAATATAGCCCAATGGTCACAAATAGGTATAAGCACGTGTCAGACAAAGGTCGAGGTCAGACCTGGCTTAAAATATAATGTGGCATGTTAATCCAAATCTAGACGAGACCCTACTCCTAACTTGTAGTAATAAGTAATTGGCTTGATCGAATGGCTGATACGTAGAATATAAGAGGACTCGCACATTGTAGATTTAAATCGATGTCCGATAGAAGTTTCTTACGTTATTTTCCCCTATCGCTAAACGATTGGAATAAAAGTTAATTTAAAAAAAAAAACAAACATCCACTCGAATTGAGTCCTCCTCCTTTTTTTGAAAGCTGGTTAAAAAAGTACCAATTTAACTCGCAATATCATCTCAGCGAGAATGAAAGTCAAAAACTTAATAAAATGTATAAAAATTAGAAGTATTTTTGACATGCGAATGCAATTTCTTTAAATAGGCCCCTCTGGTAGTCGTATATATGTAGTCAAGAGTGTTGCTTCTAGGTAAGCGTGTATAGCGGCATCAACGAAAAAAATTTTTTTTGAAAAAAAAATACTGCAATAAAAAGATCCGCAACGCCATCTATCCTGTCAACGATGGACTACCAGCGAAATCCTGCATCGCGCAAGCAAAGTTCTCCATACGATTTGAAAATATACAACAGTCCGAATACCAACTATCGGGCAGATTTTTTTTTTAAGCCTGGGAAATCATCAAATGACTTCTGCCGCTCGGGGTGGAGCGGCAGGGCGCGTCAGACTCTTACTAACTAAAACCCATCCATGTTCGTTGGTGACTCTTTCGAATAAATTCCGCAACCCTGGTAGGCGCCCTGACGGGCCCCGTCTCCTATGCTGACATCTCTTTGAGGCGCGCATGGAACACAACGCGCATCGACCCGAGCCTGGTGGTGATCGGACAGCGAGCAACCCAACGCTCGCCGTCTGTAGGCCCGCGCCTACGGTGGCCGGGGATCGCCCTGCGACTCCCGACACCCAGGGCGTCTTCTCCTGTAGCGGAATGGGGGGAAAAGGTCTTGCCATTCCCTCGCGCAGCCCGCCTCCCCCTTCGCTAGCATTACTGTTTTGCAGAAGGAGGTGACCGCTTCCCAAGCCTCCTCGCTCCAGACCATGGATTCAACCAGGACCAGATGCAACTATCGGGCAGTTGCTCACCAGACACAACAACCGCCTGGTCGGAGGATCTTCCTATTTCATTGGTGGTATGCGGGACTTTACTCTTTTTACACACACGCTGAATTGATATTATTTTTATAACGACTCAGGCTATTCTTATAGTGTCAGTAGTCAGTAAATTTCCGTGTTTTGACCTTATTTTGACCGGTTATCTCGTTTAGGTTTCTGTTAAAATCTTTGTGATCGATATCACAATTTAAAGTTCAAAATAAAATTTGTTTAAATCACTACACACAACAGACGAAACAAATAATTTGTACTACGGGTAAATAGTTACATTTAATTGACAATCCAACTCCAAGTCGTATGGACTAGAAAGCTCTCCAGTGTATAGTACCTCTTACACCAACATGAACTAAGTCAATATGAGGACTATTTGAGAAGTGCTTGAATTCGATGTCTAACAAGAAAACTTTGTAACTACATCCTCGATCCTTATAAATATTTTTTTCTTGGAGGTTTTGGGTCACGAATCTCATGGTAATAAGAAGGATTCAATAGAAGTTCTGCCATCCATTTAGATATCAATTTTGGGAAATATTTTTGTCAGTTTTTTTAGGAAAATACAGTAACCGTTACAATATTTTGGTATAATTTCAAAATACTTCGTTATGCGTCTTTATTTGAGATCCTCCATAATTATGATTTTAACTTTCAACTATTCAAATCAGTTCTATTATAAAACATTTGGTTGTCTGTAAAGTTGGTTTACGGACGATACTTTAACGTGACAACGTCATAACAAAACATTGATGAAATGATCGTAACGTTACAATGAGTCATCCTTTTAAGTGCGTGCAGCCGGCGTTCATCGATTTATTAGACGTTGTCACGTCAAAAACACAGCAGATACCTTGTACAGTATTCTGGTCCATTACGAAAACAATTGGGTGTGCGTATTAGTATAATTTTATTAAAGATCAAATACAAAATGTCACATATTTGAATAGGATGAAATTAGTCATTACTCCCTTCAAGAATAATACCTCATACTTTTATCCAAGATCAGCCATTTAACAGCTTAGCAACACGGTACGAGCGTTCAGAAGATACTTTCAACCGAGGAAACTTTTATTTTATTACAAACTATTCATGTTATTGCACGTTTTTAGGGTTCCGCACCTCAGTCGGCAAAAACGGAACTCTTAACGGATCACTTTGCTGTTCGTTTGTCTGTCTGTCAAGACATTTTTTCTTTTTCTCAGGAACGTGTAAAGGAATCAAACTGAAAATAGCTCCAAATATTCAGAACAGCTACCTCTTGGAGCAGTGAAAAAACAACGCTATCTAAAGATCAGGTCGTTTAAGCTCCGTTTATAGTGCATTATTTAACGCTCACAAGGGAATCAAAACCTATAGGGTACTTCCCGTTGACCCACAGTCCTGAAATTTTCCATGAAGATAGAGATAGAGATCTTATACTATAAATACAGGAACAAGTCCGAAAATAAAGGATTTGTTATTTTATAATTTACAAAAAAAAAATGCGAATACAAACTTTTCGGCTATTATTATATATTTTCGGTTGAAGATACTCGAAAAAAATCAAGACTCGATAGGAACCCACGGTACGTGAGTCTAACTCGCACTTGTCCGGTTTATATTTACGATATCACCAAAAACTTCTGTGACGTCCTTCCAATGTCGTCTAACAAAGAGCCATTAACAATAGCACTTATAAACAATCTTGCCATCCAAAGGAAGAAGTTCCTTTAACTTCTAAAACCAAACAACAAATCATTAATAATTACCAATAACACTGCCTATAAACCAGTGTAAAAAGATCCCCTGTATCGCCTTACCAATTACGAAGAGGAAAACTGTCTCAAAAATAATAACAAGTGAAGAAGACTCGGATATACGACACTCGCCAAAAGGAAGATATTAAAACGAGACCCTTGGCCCTTTATTGTCACATGTAAGAAGATAAGGGTGGTTGCTAGCGGACGATTGTGACAATAGCATGAAGAAAACGTGAAGTTCTATGATTGTTGAAAAGTCAAGATGCCAGGGTTGCGGAATTTGTTCGAAAGAGTCACCGCGGCCCTGGAACGCAAAGGGCTTTAGAAGGAACACGGATGGGTTTTAGTCAGTAAGAGTCTGACACGCCCTTCCGCTCCACCCAGAGCGGAAGAAGTCATTTGATGATTTCCCATCCATAAAAAAGGGGTTGAGCATGAGTCACATTTTAGTAGCGCATGTTAATCCCATAAATTTTTGACTTCAAAAAATATAAAACACTTCTAACAGCCCCACAGTTCAATTTCTATGTCCCATAGTCCAATTACTTTGCTTGCATATTCTGCAAAAGTCTGTGATTGTCTTTGGGTATACTATCATAATTCATACAGTTATCGGTTGGTGCCCCATTTCATTTGGAATGTCTAACGGTGATTTTGCGAGATGGCTTCACGCCTACCAAACGTCCGGGTCTCGAGATTATCTTACATGGGAGTGCTGGAATTGTGTAAAATTCATGCAAGACTATTCACCTTCCATAGTCGGGTTTGGGGCAATGGAAGATGGTTCTTCGCTATCCAGAATGTCTACATTATGTGCACTATGTCTCGCAATTATACATACATGCCGTTTTGCACGAATGTGACTCATATCTTCCCAACTTGCATAACTTTTTTAATTTAGTTTATTTAATTTTTTTGGTATAAGTCATGCTTGTCGCAAATAAACTCTTTTTCTTTCTTTCTTTCATACAATCCATTTATAACTATGTCGCCCGATTGTAAGCGCCTTAACAGAGGGGTACTCTTCAATCCTTGTACAGTTTTTGGGCGTGTGAAAGAACATGGAAGGTTCCTTTTAATATCTGACGGGTTGATCCGGGTATGGGATTATTGTAGATGTTTTGACATGAACGGTATTGTATGGGTTGAACTTGACAATAGCTATTTTGACCATTCAAAGACTTATTTTAAGATGATAATATTGACTTGTTGTTTGTAGTGCCTTTAAAGAATTGGTTTTTTCCTTCCATTTGGTTGGTTTTTGGTCTTTCTGTGTATCTCGATTATTATGGTATAAGGTATCTTAAGGTTTTTTCTGTTAATTCACACAATGTTAAATTCATGGTTCCAAAATTTGTAAATATGTAAGTACCATGTACTTAAATTTATTTAGAAAATGAATGAGTTAACCTCTGCTGGTAATACTTTGTTCCTATAGGTAGCATAGGTACTCTGGGTGTATCGTCCTCACATAATATT
Organism: Mamestra configurata; assembly: GCA_002192655.3. Taxonomy (NCBI): domain Eukaryota; kingdom Metazoa; phylum Arthropoda; class Insecta; order Lepidoptera; family Noctuidae; genus Mamestra; species Mamestra configurata. The sequence continues at coordinate 55,329 of NDFZ01004460.1, forward strand.
AAATTAAATTTGTATACCAAATATTGTAAAATCATTATTTGAAAAGAGTAACTATGGAGTTTAATGGTAATTAAACTATGGTGTCCGTTCTTCTCCGTAACAATCTACCTTTCCGAATAGACAGTAAGTCACTTTACTATTTTTTATACTATTATTTTACTTAACTGTAAATGATGACGTTCAAAAGTCCCGTTTAATGGCCTAATTGAAATAAACGCTTTGACTTTGACTTGTATCACATCCTAATATGGGCTGATTTATCAATTGTATTTTTACAAACTTAATAAATAATACTCACTGGTTTACCAACGGAACCCTATTCCTAAACCTCCGCTGTCCGTCCGTCCGTCTGTCAGCAAGCTGTAACTGTAAGCTGTAAAAAGTCTTTTGACACAGTCTCTGTTCCACTCCTATTAGCCAAGTTACATGCCATGGGGATTCGCGATGCGCAGCTCGAGTTGTTTAGGGATTACCTTTCTGATAGGCAGCAGAGAGTTAGAGTGGGGGAATCAACTAGTGATGACTTACCCATAACCTACGGTGTTCCTCAGGGCAGTGTGTTGGGCCCCACTCTCTTTCTCATTTTCATTAATGACCTGTGTAATCTCCTACTTGAAAATGGCAAAATCATAACGTTCGCGGATGACACAGCACTTGTCTTCCATGGTGATACTTGGAATGATGTCTACGCATTTGCTCAAACTGGTTTCAGCACAGTGATACAATGGCTCAATGACAACGGCCTTACACTCAACGTAGACAAAACCAAATATATACCGTTTTCCATCATAAATACTACAGACGCAATTCACGAAAATCATTCTATAAAAGCCCACTACTGCTCCTCCAACCATTTATGTTCCTGTAGAGACTTGGAAAGAGCTTCTAGTATAAAGTATCTTGGAGTCATGATTGATAGCACACTAAGCTTCAAACATCACCTTGACTTACTAACCTCTAGAACTAGGAAACTAATATATATCTTTAAAAGTCTGAGACACATAGCTGACAAAAAAGTCGTTAAAATGGTATATATGTCTCTATGCCAATCCATTCTGAGCTATTGTGTTACTGTGTGGGGTGGCTCCTGTAGGACACATATGCTGAAACTAGAAAGAGCCCAAAGAGCGGTCTTAAAAGTAAGTTTGTCGCTGCCATTCTTCTTTCCTACTAAGGATCTCTACTTGCTCTCTGATGTCTTGACAGTACGCCAACTGTATGTGTTGTGCACACTTCTAAAACAGCATTCTCTAATAGGGTATGATCCCTTACTGAATAATAATAAGCGAGTCAAACACAGGGTTTGCCAAACGTTAACCAAGCGAAACACTGCTTTCTCACGCAAATTCTTTGAATTTTTAGGTGGATTTCTTTACAATAAAATAAATAAAAAGCTTGCAATTTATCCACTTACAAGAGCCAATTGTAAAAGGGCTTTAACCACTTGGCTAAAGTCCCTCAGTTACGAGGAAACAGAAAATTTGCTTAAAGTCCCGTCCTAAAATGACCTAGTATGATTTGATATCACCCACACACTCATCCACACCCACACACACTCATACACCCACACCCACACAAACACCCACACTATCACCTACATATAGGTACCCACACACATACACCCACTCCACACATACACCCACTCCACACACACATTTACACCCACACAACTCACACACCCTCACCCCCCACACACACCCTCATATACACATTCACACACCTGATGATCACAACCTCTTATACTTAATTCTCACTACAGTCACACTTCACCAAGTTTTACCTATTTAAATATCACGTAACTGGAATGATGTACAGCTTACCGTTACTCACTTCCGGAGTCTGGAGAGGCTGGTAATCTGTCATACAGGTCTCCTAGTACAGAAACCAGTCTCTCACATAGATTATAACCCACAAATGTACACCTTGAATTATGTATTCCTTGTATAATGCTATGTGAGAGAGAAAATAAACTTTTTGTATTTTGTATTGTATTGTATTGTAACTAAATTTAATTAAAAATGAAAGGGAGCTTCCATACAAGTAACATGTTTTTTAGACTTCATCATCTGCCTAGCCTATTCCCAACTATATTGGGGTCGGCTTCCAGTCAAACCGGATTAAGCTGAATACCAGTATTTTACGTGGATCGGCTGCCTACCAGACCTCCACTACCCATTAACTGGGTAACACTGTACTCCTTGGCAAGACTGGTGTCAGATTTTCTGGCTTCTGACTATCCTTAACGACTGCCAAAGATCTACAAATGACAGCCGGGACCAACGGCTTAACGTGCTTTCCGAGGCACGGAGGAGTCCCGGTATGTTTTTTCGACTTATGTTACGGAATTCTTCGTGTGAGAGTCCGACTCGCACTTGACCGTTATTTTTATTTAGTTATTATTATATGCGTCTTTTCCGACAGAATAAACAGTTTTTCTTTCTTTTCTTTCAGGCAAACACTGTGGGTAAATATAAAGTAAAACCAAAATAAAAATAATACTACGAAAAAAAAAACATTGTTTTACTAAAACATGACACTCAAACCGCCACTTAAACGCTGATAATACCCCAACCGGTCACTAAGGCCCACCTAAAAAGCACCCACTTCATTTTTATATGCATGTAAATATGAATATGTCCTATAAAACATGACACCAATAACTCCGAGTTAGCCACATCGAATCTTTGCCATAAATCTGCCAAGCTGATGGCATGCGGTTACTTTTGAATTATGACTGCGGTCCACGGGGGATTAATTTTACGTTTTAAATTTAGATCCTGGGTTTGAACGATTTAACTTTCCTGTTTTTTTTAGTTTTGAGGTGGTATAGAAAGGTTGTTTTTAGGATTCCGTACCCAAAGGGTAAAAACGGGACCCTATTACTGAGACTTCACTGTCCGTCTGTCTATCTGTCTGTCACCAGGCTGTATCTCATGAACCATGATAGCAAGACAGTTGAAATTTTCACAGATGATGTATTTCGGTTGCCGCTATATCAGCAACTAATGAACATGAAATACAATAAATATAAATAAAACGGGGCTCCCATACAACAAACTTGTTTTTTTCGGCTTATGGTACGGAACCCTTCGTGTGCAAGTCCAACTTGCACTTGGCCAGTTTTAGATAATCCCATGATTATTGTTCGAAATGGGTTTTCTTACCAATAACCATATTATGCAGGCTTGCAAAAGGAAGGGTGTTAGCTACGAAATCACTCTATGTTAAATACTGGAAATTAACTGATAAGTAGTATTTTGAAGTAAAGAAATGATGTAGATACCATGAGGTTAAACTGGAAGCCGTCAGCAACGTAGCTGAGAAAAACCCTAAACAGTTGCTGATTACAAAACTCAACGCCATTTATTTTAGAATTTGCCAGGTTGGTCACTCAAACAGGTGAAGCTATAGTTGCACCTTTCCAAGACACGAAGAAACGTGCTTGGAGTTTCAAGGACGTTCTTCTCCATGGAGTTCTATGCTCTTCTATGCCAAAGCTGCACTCAGCGACATGCGAGTGCGAGTACAATGACGCGTGGCGCGCCATGTTCCGGCTGCCTCGGAGGTGCAGCGCGAGCGCCATGTTCTGCGAGGGCTGGCCGGCCCTGCTGAGGAACCGCTCAGCCGCCGCACGCTTCGCCATACATCGCTCCGCTAACTCCTTGGTGGCCGCGGTGCGAGACTGGGACAACAGCCCTCTTCATCAAAGGTGGCAGTCCTACCATACGCCGATAACATGATTCACGGCATTTATGTGTGCTATTTGGATGTTAATCTGGCAATAAACAATTTCATTTCATTTATGCGTTCTATGTTCTATGCTATGGAGTTCCATGGACACTCTTTTAAATCAGTAAATAGAGAAAAGATTAAAATAGTTCCAAACAAGTCAGTTCTCAAGTCTGGTGAAGTTAATGGCATCAAATACAATGTGTAACAGAATAAATGCAATACCTCTTAAGAAGTCTTTGCACTCATCATTAAGAACAACTTTCGCTATGGGACCAACACTGAAATCGCGAAAAAAAAATCGACGTCCCCATACATTTATGTGCACATACCTCTACAAAATGGACTGAACAGCGGATGTTTTTTTCGCGATTTCGGGGTTAGTCCCATGGTAAAAATTGTTCATAATGATGAGTACAATGACCCCTTAAGAGGAATTGCATTTATTCTGTTACAGGTTGTATATGATTGAACTAAATAATTGCCACCAACGCCAATGGCATCTAACTGCTTTAAAACGTTGTGCTCGGGTTTGCTAAATTAAGTACAAACGCCAGTACAACAAGCTACCCGAAACTGTGAAATTTTCCCAATCAACCTTGAACCTAATGCTATAGCGATTAAGTTGAAAATCTATTAAAGAAATTGTACATATCGTTGTAGCTTGATGGCGTACACCCTACGTAGTCATAGCTCAATATTCTCTCCTCACGGTATGTTATATCAACATATAACTTCCAGTTGAAGGGTTTCTACTCTTTTTACGGAACTCACGGTCACCATAAATGATTTACGAACTGTGAGGCAGGCAGAAAATGATGGGTTAAGCGGCTGATAGAATGTGAAGGGAGCTTCTTACACCATGTACGATAAGTCATAATGAATAAGAATTTGCTTAACCAAAATTGACAATTCTAGGTCAACCGGAAATACCCTATAGGTTTTGGGTTGAAAACCTATATGGTAGTTCCTGTTGACGTAGAATCACGAAATTTGACAAAAAGCAAGGACTTACAGCACAAACAAAAGGAAAAATTCAAAACAATAAAAGTTGAAAATAAAACATACATAGTTGACGCCTGCCACCTATAATGATACCAATTTATTATGGCGGTATAATGGGTAGATATGGAACCCTCGGCTTACGAGTTTGACTCGCACTTGACCGGTTTTAAAACTAGAAGAGGCCGGCGTGACTACCTTGAGAAGAAACACCGAAACAAACTCAGGAGTCAAAGTCTCTTTTAAAGTCCATACAATCGTACTGGTCAAATCATATGAGAACCATGTAGGTTAATGTCTGAAGTGGTGTTTTGAGGAAAGTACCACACAGGTACTCTCACTTTATCTGCATGTAACCCCAGAATGTGACATTAACTTCGGTTAAATTCATCAGCGGCTATAAATATAAGTGGTTCCGTATAGTTTTCAACAAAGCCGTCCCGCCTTAACTAATGGTCGTCCAAAGCATTATTCAGACAAGCAAATTACTGTAAGCACAAATTCCGTCGCGATGTATGGAAGACTCATTTACAACAATGAGCGACTTAAAGCTGAAATGTATTGAAGAACTTCAAGCAATCCCAAGATTGTTTCACAATACAATGACAAAACCGTCCTTGAATTTGTTTAAAACGAGACAAAACGCTCATAACTCGTCCGAAAATCGACTCTAAGCCAACCACTTAAGATCGTTATCTCATATTATTTAGAGGGTATACCGAAATTCCGCGCATACTCCTTGATCCAGATAATTCTCAAAACTTATCCGAAGTCAGATTAAGGGAGGCGAGAATTCGAAATTCTTAGTGTGGTTGCAGAACAAGGCTTGGGCGTATTTCACACTAGAGAAAAGCGAGCAGAGCGAAAACGAGACATTTAGGACTCTCATTCGATTTCCAACCCTATTTTCAAAAAGATAAATTCCTAAATTGAATGCAGGTCATTTATATCTTATAGGATATTGAAGCAGACGCTAGATACCACGAGTTCGGCCGCAGATTTTAATTTGGAACAGTTTTTAAAGTTGATGGGAGTTGTGATTTTTAAGCTGGTGTTTGAAAATGAGTCAGAGGAGCTCGTGGCTAAATAATAACAGCCACACGGGTCGATCTTTAAGGTTAAGCAACGCTTGCCGAGGTAGGTCTGTGGATGGCGACCATCTTAACATACCGAGACTCCTCCGTGTGTCGGAAAGCACGTTAAGCCGTTGGTCCCGGCTGTCATTTGTAGATCTTTGGCAGTCGTTACGGATAGTCAGAAGCCAGAAAATCTGACACCAGTCTTGCCAAGGAGTACCGTGTTACCCAGTTAATGGGTTGTGGAGGTCTGGTAGGCAGCCGCTCCACGTAAAATACTGGTATTTAGCTGAATCCGGTTTGACTGGAAGCCAACCCTAATATAATTGGGAAAAGGCTAGGCAGATGATGGTTTGAAAATGAGTCTGCGGACTTACAGTGCAATTTAAAATGAGTTTTATTCGCTAAGCTTTAATGTCTGTTTAAAAACTATTGTGGTGAAAAGAGCGTAGAATTGCACTAATTCATATTGCAATTAAAAATATTGTGGATTCGTTAAATCATTTCAAAACCTATCTATTATCCGAAAATCCCGAGCAATAAATACGTAGTTTCTGCAACATATTAATTTCACAGGAAATTTAGAGAAAACAACAATATCGAAAAAAATACTCAAAATTGCGCGAACATTTAATTAACTTACCAAGAACTATCGTGTTACGCAGTAACTGTCAGAAAGGTCATGTTTTACATTCCAGGTACATGGTTACTGCATCCGATTCGAATGGTAGACTCCAACATTGGGAAAAGGCTAGGCAGATGACGATAGGTTAGTTTCTAAAGACCAATCACTAACCAGACTGGACGTATGTAAGACAATATTTTTTTTCCTTTTTAGGGTTCCGTGCCCGAAGGGTAACCAATGGAACCCTATTACTTAGCTTCCGCCGTCCATCCGTCCATCCATCCATCCGTCCGTCCGTCTGTCTATCAGCGGGCCGTATCTCAAGAACCGCAATAGGTAGATAGTTGAAATTTTACAAAGTGTGTCGTGTCTTTATTGCTGCTATAACAACAAATAATAAAAATTAAATGGAGATTTATGGTACGGAACCCTTCTGTGAAGAGTCTGATTCGCACTTGGCTGGTTTTTTATGGTATACGTCATACTTGGTGCATACTATATAAACATTTTTTTTTTTCGTATTTTTTAAAAAGCAAAAAACTATATTTCTTTGTATTTCTCCGCTCTGCTCACACTGTTGTACAACCCGCCTAAAACTCCCAGCCGTCTGAAAACTATTAAGGTTTGTTACCGAATCAAGTTTTTGAAAGTTTTCAAGGGGCTCAGTACGTGTGAAGTGGGACGGTTTGCGGAAATACCGCGTTAAGCGTCAGTTAAGTGAGACGAAAAGTGGATGGGAAGAGGCGAGAGGAATTTAAGGTATGAATTTGGTTTTAGTATCAATTAAAATGTGAAGAGAATTGAAAGGGAAGATGTTGTTACAGACTGTAGGTAGTGTTTTGTCAGCTGACGTCTTCTGTAATTATGATATTTCCCTGAAGGATTTAATCTATTTATTTATTTGGAAACTCAACAGCTTATCATGAATGTACATGAGTTATGAATGTTCACCTCCCCATCAATGAACAGCCAGAAATGCTGTTGCAACACAGTTACTGGCATCTTAGGAGTGCATACACTGAACACAACGACATTTCTACAATCAACATTAAAAGTATACGATATGAAGTTCAGGAAATATTTTTTCAATAAGGTGACCACATAATCCGTTCGTTGTATTACCAAAAAAATATTAGGTAGGTACGTATTTTTCTTTTCTCGGGAATGAAGACGTTGGCATTTCGCGTGAAGTCACGCCTTGACACTTTCCCCTTTACCTCTACGTGACGTCACAAGCCCCAACTCGTGAAGCTTGATGCGTTTTGTCTTTTTTTAGGGTTCCGTAACTCAAAAGGAAAAAACGGAACCCTAGGATCACTTTGTCTCAGATCAGTAAAAGTCTGACACGCCCTTCGTCTGACGCTCCACTCAGAGCGGAAGAAGTCATTTGATGATTTCCCATCCTTAAAAAAAAGGATGACTTTGTTGTCCGTCCGTCTGCCTGTCTGTAAAGAACTTTTATCTCGGGAACGCGTGAAGGTATCGAGTTGAAATTAAACACAAACTACAGTCCCTTGCAGCTGTGAAAAAATCAAACTTCTAAGTTAACGTAAAAAAGATACGGCCGTATATGCCGCAAAAAAAATTATATTTTGACACTCTCAAGTTTATTATAATATATATTATAATAATAAACACTACAAAGTATAAAATAACTTTAATTTCAATCAATCAATCAAAATGTTTATTTGCTAGAATATGGAAGTATGTGTATACGAAAAAATAACCAAAAAAACCGACTTCGGAAATTAAAGTTATTTGATACTTTGTTGTGTCTTTTACTTCCACCTGGTAACCATTTCCAGGATATTCTCCACATAAATTTAATACTTACAAATAATGGAAAAATCCTATAAACCCCATTCAGGATTAAACATAACCCATTACTGGTTACTTACACGAAACTGGAACGCGGAATCCCTATACACGACGGACCTATCAATTTTACGATTGTACGTAAACGGTAGCGCGCTTTACGATTCACGTTCCGTATACGTACCTACGTACAGTCGTAAACAAAGATGGATGTCACCTGTTTTGTTAGGAGACGGGAGAAGTAAATTAAGTGGGGATTGGTTCAGGGGTTTAAAATTGTATGCTGGAGAATATTTTTGAGCTAGCTTTGTGAGTAACTCGACGTTACGAGTGTATTCCTTGGAGGAGAGTGGTGTATCCTTTTTAGTGCATACAGACACTATTTTTTGCTGTCGTAACGGATAGTCAGAAGCCAGATAATCTGACACTAGTCTTGCCAAGGAGTACCGTGTTACCCAGTTAATGGGTTGTGGAGGTCTGGTAGGCAGCCACTCCACGTAAAATACTGGTATTCATCTGAATCTGGTTTGACTGGAAGCCGATCCCAATATAGTTGGGAGACACTATTTATTTGTAAATGCCATATGGGGGAAAAGCAATAATTATTTTCAGAATGGACCTATTTGAGCCTTGAAATTTCATGCAACACAAAGGTTCAATAGTGGATTTAATGCTTTGGGCATTCTCTACTTTTTAGACACCGGTGTTGAAGAGATAACATGACAGTTGCATAAAAGAAGAATACTATTATACTAATGTACTTCTCATTTTAACAGGCAACGATAAAATCTCTTTATCCTAGGTTCTTTCGTCTAAGATATAAAGATTAACACATCTGTGTACCCCTTCACAGCATACCGGTGAATGTATGCGATTTCAAGAATCCCGGGAGCTTTGCTATCATTTATTGGAGAGTTCCGTTACCTATCTCTGAAGTTCTTCATCAGATCTTCATCAAATTGACATTTCAAAAAATAAAATACTCTTCCAAACAAAAAGTAGTCATCAAATCGGTTGAAAAAAAAAAAAACAGTTGAATTGCGAACCTTTTTTTTTAAATCGGTTAAGAAGTCTATTGCTGGGCATACGACTTCCCCAAGAGCCACCACATATCCCGGTCCTGTACTTCTCGCATGTAGCAGACTACCACAATCCTCATTTTACTGGTATCTGACTGTTTATTTATATTTTAAGACATATCATCAAAAAGCTGATTTATAAGGAGTTAGTAGAACAACAAGAATTGAACCAAACAAGAGAGACTGACAATCATTTGTAGAATATTGCCGCAAAATTATTCTAGGTAAACATACACGATATTTGACTCTCCAACAGTTGGTACCTACGTGCGCTTTATAGTAGGCATGTTGGCATATGGTACCATAGTACAATGTAGCAAGTAGAGCAATAAAAAACCTTTATTTACAGACGCCATATTGTGCCAAATAAAACACGACGAGTAAAGTCGTGGCAGTAAAATAAATTTTGTGAAAGTATTTTTACTGAATGGAAAATATTATGCGAGTTACTTTTTTTTTGTAATGAATATCGGAACAATTGAAGGTATGGAATTGTTGGTATTTTAACAGCAGTAAATATTATTCATTATAAGTATTAATAATCAATTTAAAATGTTTCTAAAGACACTCCAATTCCTAGAGTCAAACATTTTTATAATAATGAAACGCATATTGATCATGAGCAATTGTGCAATAACAAAGTTACAAGACTGTTCATGAACTATGAATCGCTATAGATGTCCGGATATTTTTCTTCAATTTAATATTAGTTTTTAAAACTAACATTATAAGAAAACAATACCCCATTGAATTCTACGGTGAGAAATCACGACTCCAGAATCGGCTTCGATTAAATTATTCACATAACAATGCAGACGCGGTGACTGACGATCGAGACGAGAGAGGTTGTGAGCTCAAACCGCCTTTGAGCTGAGTGGCGAACCTCCATACAACCGTATTGAGCTTAGTCGGGGCACAGAATAGATACGAACAGAAGGTTGGCTCCATACAAAAAACGTATTAATCACAAACGATAAACATGCACAAAAATATAAACACATAAAGAGAAATAAACGTAATTAAAAATAAAATAATACATCGAATAGAATTGAGTTCTACAACGGTGCTGCATGAAAAGAAAAGATTGACGGGGGTTGTATGGGGCCGGCCTTCTGAGCCCATCTATTTTGTGGTAGGGGTTAACGGGAATATTATTCATGTGCAGAACCCTGGAAATAATGTGAATTCGGTCCTGGACGGTGTTGAATCAATTGTAGTTTTGTATTGACACATAGGATTATTGAGGTATGCGGTACAGAGAGTAAAGTACCGTTTATTTCCACTGAAATTGGTGGATCCTCCAACCAGACGGTTGTTATGTCTGGTGGGCTACTGCCGATAGTTGATATTCGGACTGTTGTATATGTTCAAATCGCACGGAGAACTTTGCTTGCGCGATGCAGGATTTCGTTGGTAGTTCGTCGCTGACAGGATAGATGGCGTTTCGGTTCTTTTTGCTGTCGTACAAATTTCGCTTCTTAGTTTTTCATGTGGCGCGGATTGATGCCACTACAGGATTGCAACTACAACTATCGCTTTCTAAAAAATCATGTGGATTGATTATCTAGTAATTAATATATCGCATGTTGATCCAGAATAGTATAACATAGAATATAATCTGTTAATGTGTTTACTAATCTACTAAGGCATTCTGCTGTTACAGTATCCCTTTTTTTGGTAATTAGCTATAATACCTACATTTCTTCAAACCGCAGTGTTAGTTCGTGAAAATAAAAGATAGTCACGATATTGTCGTCGTCGACGTTTTTTGAAGTTAAGAATGTCAAATAATTTAGGAGGCTCAATAACCGTCATGCTTAAATGCGTTAGTAGGCCAGTCACCGTAGATAGATTGAACGCGTTAGGTCGCAATAAATTGCACTGTCCAAATTTTTTGAGATGTTCTTAATATAGATGAATTTTTCAACTTCGAAAGTTCTGTGCTAGCTGCGTGGTGCTCGGAGACTTTCTTAATATTCGGTAATTTTTAAGATATATGCTTAGTTCTTCCAAACAGTGCATTCCACAGAGAAATTCATAGACAAAATTTGCTACAATTTAAAAATTATAACAATAATAATTTAATTTATTTATTTACTTTGTTTATTTATTTTATTTAAGTGTCAGCAAGTTTAGTCAACTTTACTACTTGATTTTTTACGTATAATTCACCGTTTACAAGTTAAAATCCAAAATTTGAAAAATTACCGAAACTTTTTAAATTTTCCAGGCACCGCGTTTAACATAGGTCGTTCGAAGTTGAAAAATTGGGCGCACACTACTGGCATCTATCCTAACAACATCCCAAAAAAACAGGACTAGGCAATTTATTGCGACTTAAGATGTTTTAAATGACTGGCCTATAGTTAAGTCTATAAGCTCCTTAATGTTTCTAAGTTGAGCTACTCGACTACCTACTGACAAAAGCTTGCACTGACTGAACAGGTCCACTCAAATCTGTGTGGTTCTTTCCTCAAAAGATCGTTTCAGACACTGGTCTACATGGTTCTCAATATAACGTATTGTGAATGTGAGGACTATGTAGATCGCCATATTAGGGTTTCATTTTAGTAAGTGTGGCAGTTTGAGTTATTTATGCGGCCTACCCAAATGTCCTTACTTTGGTATTGTTCGTCATATTGTTGAGCTCTTTAAAGTTCTAAGTTTGAGCTACACGATAACTGACAAATGCTTGCACCATCTGGACAGGTCCACTCAAATCTGCGGCACTTTCCTCAAAAGGCCACCTCAGACATTAACCTACATGGTTCTCATTTGATTTGACCAGTACAGATTGTATGGACTTTAAAAGAGACTTTGACCTCTAAGTTTGTTTCGGTGTGTCTTCTCAAGGTAGTCAGCTAGGAAACACCGGCCTCATCTAGCTTAAAATGCCCAAAAAAGATTGACGTGTTAAAGTGCTATGTTTAATCTACTTGTAAAATAAATATCATTTATCATTCAACCCCAGAAAATTTTGTTTTATTAATAAGCAAAATATACTCATACAAGAATCTAATCCTCGTGCTAATGTAGGTTAGTGCCAATTCCAACTAAGTACGAACTACAAATAGTTCTTCACCTACCCTTAATCCTTAGGTAAACTGAACTCGGTCACCGAGCAAACATGTACTCGGTAATGAAGTAATTACTCGCAAACCAGTCGGTTAACAAACTTATAACGAGTACTAAACTATGAACTACAACTTTTAGAGTTTGCAACATCGATTTAAGTTAGATGCCTTGTTCAGGAAATATTTTCTGAGGCGTGAAAACTTACTTAAAAGATTTTTTAGATGAGAATTTTCTTGAGTGGTTATTTACGGGATGTTTTGAAATTGAGTTCGTTGAATTGTTAAAGGATTATTATCAATGTTTTGGTAACAGTTTTTTTAGACTGGTAGAAAAGGTGTAAAAACTAATCGATAAATTTGAACGGATTTCTCCGCCTCAAACTTTTTTTAAAAACATTAAATCTAAATTAATTGGAGTGCAAATTTTGAAATTGAAATTGAAAATATTTATTTCAGACCAAGCACACAGTAATTCACATTTACACAGCCTTATAAAATGAGTGACCATTGCCTTAAGATTTGGCTGTCCAATCTTGCCGATACCACGCTCAAAAGCGTGTTGGTGCCATACTTTACCCGAGACCACAGGGAGGCCGATTTTTTGCGAAGTGCGGCCTGTCCCTGCTGTGGTCGACGAACATGCCGGAGGCACTGCACCGCCATGGGAGCCCGAACAAACCCCAAAACGCGTTGTTATACTGGACGCGCAGAGCATTGCAGGCTTTTTTAGTGTAATTATTGATCCACAGGTTGCACGTGTAACTATAATGTTTGGTAATAGCCTTTGAATAGTGCGACTTTAAGGTCACGTGAGCATCTCACAAACCTGCCGACAACGCACTGCGTTCTCTATCCATGTCCATAATTATCATCATTCAGTTTCTCATTGACCCAGTGACCCAAGTACTTAAATGTTAAAGAAACCGGGTAGGTTTTAGTCCCAACCTTAAAAACTAGCAGTTCGCTCTTCTGAACATTGTACTTGAGCTCTTCAGTTCACAAAAATGGTCAATAGTGACCTCTGGAAGTTTTGATCGGATTGCTATTTTTTTTTTAATGGTCTAAAAAAACTTTTTTTTAGATAAAACTTCTTTTTGCACGCTTGACTTTGGGAGTAAGCTGGTGAATGCGTGACGAGAGTGTTACGAAAAGTGTGATCGGGCGAGGCGAACGGAACGAAATGCCGTATGCTGTGTAGGTATCGAGCTACCGTTGCTTAAAAAACCTCAAAGATCAATTGGTGTGGCTCCTCTAAAATGTAACACAAATTATAAAACTCATGAAAAATGTAACCAAAACTGAAAAAATCAGTACTCCCTAACAAACCAATCAAAACTTCCAATCCAAGATTCAAAAGCAACACAAAAAGGGAAATACCGAACAGAAATGTCATAACACCAACATTTTATGTAAACCAAGATACAGAGGGGAAACTTGTAGCGGTGTCGTTAAAAAGTTGTAGCAACAGTTCCGTCCCGAGAGAAATAAAAGTAATATACGTTACGTTTCTAACTCCTAACTGTTCGGTTTAGCTGGAGTTTGGTTTGTTACAGACCTATTTCTAGGAAAGAAATGAAAAGTCTATTAGAGGACATGTTTGAGGATTGTGATGTTTTGATGATTGGAAGGTTTTGGTATATCACATCTTCGCTCTCCATCAGGTTAGTTTACGGTGGAACTCGAGCCTATCAATTGTAAAACGAGCATGTTTATTTGGTAACAATTTAGCGGAATGTTGATCAGTTATTAAATTTAGACTTCTAAATGCGGAGGATGCTGACTAATAAAAAAAATCGAGAAGCTGTCCTGATTCATGTATTAAATTGTTGCTGAATTGCTGCACTTCATTTAGTTCGGCTGGTCATAATGGATAAATTTAATGCTTCATTCACCCATCCATTCATCAATCCATTAGTATCACTCTTGCAGTGAAACGTCTTCAATTCCTCGTCATCATACACAGAAATACAATAAACCACACAGATTAATGATTTTCTTTTTTTTTCTGACACTGGTTCCACTTTCAAACTTCGTTATGAGGCCTTTCCTAATATCAGTGGCTTTAAACAATCACAATCATAATATTCATCCGCTAGTGGCTCTAGGCCTCTACTTCCTTCTGTCATGAATGCCGTTTCTGGAGGTCTCTGCAGAAGTTTCCCGGTAGTACCCCTCTTGGCATAAAATTTTATGGCATAATATAGTTTGGCATAACGTTTTCGTCTAACTTTTATTAGCATAATAATACTGCTGCATAATAATGCTTTGGCATAATGCAAAGGTTACCATAACTATCATTTATGTTTTGGCATAAGTTGGAGTTGCATAAAACCAATTAGATATGGCGTCTTCTTTTAATTTGTTGATAGCATTATGAATCTGAAAAATAAAAAATAAGTGTTAAGCACTTACATTATTTATTAAAATTTGGGAATTACTCTATTGGAATAGTTTAAGGTGCGGCGAACATGTTTGTTTTTGTAGGACTTATATCAACGTAAACATTAAAAATGAAAAACCTACCTGTTCTCGAGAAGCATTAGGTTCATGATTGTGGTGTATCTGTTTAGATATCAATTCGTGATTTTGCTCGTCACTTCCTTTTTATAACTATGCTATATAAAATTATAGTTTATGATTGCTATAGTAGGCGCCAGATAAATGTGGAATAAAGTATATTGACCTTTCCCTAATAACTGTTCATAGGTACCTGAACAATTAAATATGAATCGTTTTTCATTATTAGACAATGTTAAGGATCACGAGAGATGATGATTCGGGACAGCTTTGTGTCATTAATTCCGTTTTTCAAATTAAAAATGTCAATAATTGTAGGTGGGTCAATGACCGTTATTCCACGATTATCTGGCGCCTACTATAGCAGTATTTATGGCAACAAGCATTATTGCAAAACATTTATGCCTAATAATATTTTGCGTCATTATGCTGAATTTCGTTATGCTAATGTGAATGTGAGTGTGTGTGTGTGTGTCAATATATCTTATCATTAGTAAACCAAGTTTCCCACGTGTTTAAGAAATGCGTTTTGATACTCGTATTCTCTTGACTTGCTTATTGCAACCGCAGATTGTTATAACTCGAATATTCTCCTTAGAGTCGTGCAAGCGTTGCATCGTTATATTATGAGTTACCCTCTGCTTATTGAATTTCTTTTCACAGAACTTCAGCATCGTTTCCTCTCGTTGGGTTGACGTCTTTTTGTAACGTCTGAGTTTTGTTCTGCTTATTTTTTTAATTTATTTGCTTGAGATCTTGGTTTTAATGCCAAAAATGGTTTGTTTAGAATGTTAAAACATTTATTTATTGAAATATCGAATTTTTGCCATAATTTTGTATTTCTGGAATAAAGATAAGTTTTTATTTTTGAATTTGAAAACATAATCTTAATTAAGTTTCCTCCTAAAGACTGATGGAAACAACTAAGCGATAACACTACGTTCATAGAAATCGTATGGTGCATTTACAACAAAAAATATGAAAGCAAGTTATAACTGTATGCAAAGTCTTTTAAAAGCTTTCGCAATACAGATTGTCAATACGACGAAATCTACAATAATTTGGACGTTAATAACGACCACAAAAAGACTTTTCGAAAACTAATTTAAGAAGTAAAGCAGTTAACATTTCTTTTAAGTGACCATTCCTACAATGAGAAAGCGACAGTTAAGGGGATTTGCGAAATATGCTCCTTTAAACGATAATTTCTTTCGAATTTGGATTTAACCGTCGTAAGGTGTTACAATAACAACTTTAAACTGCTGCCTGCCAACGGGTCCAAAGAAAGCGTGAAGTCGTCTAAGTCTTGTTTACTGATTAGATATTGTCTTGTCTTCCTGAACTTTAATTCTAGGATTTCCTGTAGTCAAGACAAGCACTATGCGGTTACCGGTGGTGTTTAGGACATAGTAGAACACCAAAACCTTTTAGGATCTATAATTTTGTGGTTCTGGTGCATTACCTGACAAAAAGAGACACGATTCTATTAGGGCATCATTATGCTTGACGGATGTATACCTCCAGGGTTGCGGAATTTGTTCGAAAGAGCCACTGCGGCCCTGGAACCCAAAGAGCTTTAGAAGGAACACGGATGGGTTTTGGTCAGTAAGAGTCTGACACGCCCTTTAAAAAGTCATTTGATGATTTCCCATCCTTAAAAAAAATGCTTGTTCCATCCATTGCTTTATCAACTTCTCAATTAACATCTATCTAAGACACACAGATACAGCGAAGAAAGGATCATGCATGTATTGAAATCCCTATTAAACCTAAACACAACAAGCAAGCACCAACAAGGCTGGTAAGCCGAAGGTTATGAGAGCAGTACTACGGCATATGTAGACACAGGGAATCCGCAATTTGCAAGCCGATGCAGCCGACATCCCTATTCAGTGACCAGGAATTTACATAGCGTTTGTGAAGCTTAGGGCTGTGCCTGATTGTTTTTTGTTGAAAACCTCCCGTTTTGGAGGTGGGTGAATCGTTTTTGAGGCGGTTGAATTTTGATGACGGGGTAGAAGCATTTTCAGATTCCGTAGAAGCATTTTTCGTTACAAACATAAAGACTCTTGCATATCAATTTCGATTTTGAATTTTGCGTCAATTTCAATTTTCAATTTCAATTCATTTATTTCAACTAGACCATTAAAAGGCACTTTTGAACGTCAAATTTACAGTTTAAAATTAAAATATAAGTGACTCTAGTTGTCCATTCGCAAAAAGTAGATTATTATGGAGAAAAACGGACAAGAAACTCCATAGTTACTCTTTTCAAATATCAGTTTTACAATATTTTGTTTACATAGGTACTATGATCAATTGATTATATTATGTGAGCACAATGCATCCAACATTACACTAAATACAGCACACTCGCGTCTTTTTCTTACCTATCCATGACTTCTGAACCATTTTTCCTGCCTTATTCAGCTTCATGGTTTCAGTGCGTTTCTGTTAGTAGTTTCTTAAAATAGAAAGATAGTGAAGATTCTGGCTTACAGAAAATACAGTGTATAGTGTCTTTTAGCAGTGTTTTTGAATTGTTTAATTTTAAGGCTCACTAAAATGTTTGACATTATTTGTGCTAGTATTCAATTTTTTTTGAAGAATGGGAAATCATCAAATGTCTTCTTCCACTCTGGGTGGAGTGGAAGGGCGTGTCAGACTCTTACTGACTCAAACCCATCCGTGGTCCTCCTAACACCATTTGCATTTCAGGTGACTCTTTCGAACAAATTCCGCAACCCTGGCAGGCTCTGGCCCTAACGGACCTGTGTTCTATGCTGACATCTCTTTGAGGCGCGCGACACGATGTGCTATCGAACCGGACCTGGTTGTGATCGGACAGCGAGCCACCGAACGCTCGTCATCCACTGGCCTGTGCTTGTATCCTGGAGAATGGAGTTGATAGGCAGAAAGAGTCTTATCTTAACCGACGTTCCATGGTTACATTAATGAATCTATTATCACATCAACCGGAATCAGCTTAAAAACCAATTCTTAGCCCTCATTTCCAGACGACTTTTATAAAAGCACAATAAACCAAACAACCTTTCATTTCAGGATTCCGTTTATTATTCAATACAAGTAATATTTACGGGGAATTAAAATTGGTGCTGGTCTTTTAAAAAAGGATTATGGCCTGCCTCAGCACGTTGCGACTAGAAATTGAATATTATTACGACTATGATTTAAATCTGCTGGAAGAATTTTTTTGCCGGATTTGTTAGTAAACGGTTAACAAGTGCAATTACAATTAATGCTATACTGTAGCAATCTTACCGTGATGACTTAGGTGAAATGAGCTTGAAGTGAGATATCAACCCATAGTATCAATTGGAATGTCATCTCACTTCATGCTCTCTTTATCTAAGTTTTCACGTTTGGGTTATTTTTCAGAATCGACCAGGCCTGCCTGAGCTAGATTCTCGAGTACAGGTTTCCCATCAGGAAATGATCATCATAATCATCATAATAATTTTTTTTTGTGTAACATAGGTAGTGGAAACAGTTCTTAAATTAAAGATCATAGGTCGCTATGTTATGCCAAGAAGCATACAAATATGGTTGTATGCGAATTAATCATGCGAGAGGTAAACGCAAATTATTTGTGAAGTAAGTATGTCAAAATGAATTGATTGATGATAATAAATAAAAACAAAAATTGTAAATGTCACAATATGGAGTAATTTCTACAGTCAATGCATAAATAAATAATCATAAATTACCAATAGTCACAATATTCAATTAAATGTTTCTACAGTCATATAAATAAATAAGTTTCTATGATCAGTAGCGATTTGTGTTCCGTTATTAAGCTCGCTCCCGATTCCATGGGAATTACATGACTTATCTGGCCAAAGGTATATAGGCGTTAAATATAGGCGTTGAGGAGTTTTGATACGAAGTTGATAACCATTGTTTATTTTATGGAGAATTCACATAGCCTCAAGAAAAGGATTTCTGAAAGAATTTGGGGAAAACTTTTGCCCAGCAATGGGACGGTGTCTGCTAAATTAAAAATAATAAAGATAAAGATGAAAACGACTACCAACCAACTATTTAAATGATCAAAATAGTAAATTCATCTTGAAACTATATTTCCTTCCAGCACAACTTTACAGCCTGGGATTCTTTCAATCATGTTTTTTTTTTCTTTTGAATAAGTTGGTCGCCGGTTCCGAGACAGTTTAGCATTTCTTGAAACTTTTTGTTGAGTTATTATTCAATGTTTATTGGTCACCAGGAAGATGTTGAATTATTTATGTATTGCGGCTCGATTATGGAAATGGTTGATGTAAAGTAATCCATCTAAACAAAGTACGTGTAGATTTTCTATTTTATTAATGGATCGACTGTCTCATGCTGATCTAGTCGATCAGCATGAGACAGTCGATCAAACTAGTCTTCGGAGCTTGGAGACTTGGGTTCAAGGGTGAGGTTAAACAAAATAATGTTGGGTTTTTTGTTGATTTTTAAGTATCAGATCATCTGTGGCGGTCAGTTCGCGATTCGCGACATCTGTTAGGCTACTTCTGGGTAGTCCGGGCAATGGCGGGCGTGTGATTAAAATGATGATATGTCTAAAGTTCTGAGCTCGGTGTTTTTCTTGCTTGCCTTGAAGGCTCCTCACACCTTTTTGGGAAATTGTACATACGTGATTATATGGGAGCTGTATATAAATGTTATGTCGTTGGAATTGTTATGAAATTAGTTAAAATAATGTTTTATGTTTTATGTTAATTAATGTTTTAGTTAAAATAAGAACAAGAAATATCAAAATATAATAGTAAAATTTGCATATTTATTAGTAAAATAGTTAAAATAAATATATTTAATAGTATCAACAGGAATAGGATTTCAAAATTTGTGACAAAGGACAGATTTCGATTCAATTGCAACATGTTATGGCAAGGACCAATTTTTACGTTTTGCTAGCAGATGTATGGTTAATCATCAAGGAATGAATCAGTAACCGAGACCCGATCACACTCACTTCAGTATTCAATATAACGGCTACTGTGATGAACATCTGCAAAAGTGGCTGTAGACTGGCCACATGATGAGAAATGGAGAAAAACAATAACGGATTGGTATGCCACAAATAGTAAACGAAGAGGGGGATAACAACTACGGAGATAAAACAATGAGATAAGACTTCCAGCGGGCCCCTAACTAGAGGAAAATGGTTGGTGGTAGAAAAAAATGGAAACAGGTTGAGGAGGGATTTTTTGTTTTTTACGATTTAGAAATGTGCTTGCTCTTGACCTCGATCACGCCAGATAGAAAGCGATGGATGAGGTCTATGATAGAGCGAGCGTGCCCAGAACATGCCTTTGTACTCTTGGCTTTGAAAGCAGACAGAAGATTATATGTGGAAGGGAACACAGAAGCTGGCAGAGAGTTCCACTCTTTGGCTGTGGGCATAATAAATGTGGAGGAGAAGCGCTGAGTACGACTAGTCAGGATATCGACCTAGTGCAGATGGTACCCAGCAGTACGTCTGGTATTCTGTTAGTAAAAGGGCGATGGTGGGATCAGGTCGTGGAGTTCCTGCGCAAAGTACCGTCTGTAGAAGACCAGGTCAGGCAGGCAGCACTACACCGATGAGCCCGGCTGTGAAGCTTAGCCGTCAACGTGTCAAGAGGCATGCTAAATTACGAAAAATACTCTAACAATACACAAAAACAAAACAAAAGAAGACTAAAAGGCCTTATAGACAAAACAGCTACTGACACAGTAAGGAACAATATCACCAGTAATATGCTAAGCTGCAGGGCCACACTGAAAAGCTTGGCGAGCCGCGTACCGCAGATTGAGTATAGCTGGATTAAAGGCACAATCGCATAGCGTCAGTTTAAACGTTGCTACTGTAAGTTAGCAGCTAGAGGCTACCATTATCATTCATCATGACTACAGTACACATAATTCCCTTGCGGCCGAATGGAGATAAGCGATCAATTGGATTAGATAATGGTGTGGCATCTATAGGTATAATGTTTGAATGGGGTGATACAGTGGCGCAGTGTTTGCTAAATTGGTTGGGGCAATAAGGCAAGATGGGCGGTGATATGTTTTGGTATGCTGTCAATGATATGATAAACACTTTTATTGACCAACAACGACTAGCTTTAGCGAAGCCAAGGGGCTTCGCTTGAGGCCTATGCTACCGGAACTGTGCATTTTTCTGCAATTATAAGTATCAGTAGTCTAAGAGATTAATAGCTGATGATAGATGAAGCTTTCTATCAATGAATTATTTTTTTTAATCTGATTAGTACTCCTAGAGATTATCTTTTATAAACATTTATTTAAACGAACAATCATACATCCTTGTAACTAATTTGATTGTTCTAAACAATTTTTTTTATATTTAAGGGGACACAATGTTAAACAGCATACTTTATGAAAAATAAGCTAAAAGTTGATAGCCAATTCTGGTAATCAGTGCTGCAAAGGGTTCCCTAGCTACAGTTTTGTGGAGTTCGAGAGGGCATTTGTTTACCTGTCAGTTACTGGTATTTAGATGAATTCCGTCAAACAGAAAGTCAACCAAATATTTCATGTATTCATGCATTCCTTTTTTTCCTGAACCAAAGATAAATTTATTTAAAAAACCTGAATTCTGATACCTATGTACAAGCTGTATTTTTTTTAAATAACTAATTATTAAATACACATTTCAGTACACAAATATTTTGTGTATAACAAATTCAGCATTGTTATTCATAAAAAAAACAATGAAAATACTGAAAATAGTAGACTTTTCACAGTTACAATGTTCAAATAAAAATGTAACTAGGTGTTCGATTATCAAATATATGAGTCCGTTTTATTTAAAAAATAGAATTGTCAACGGCTTTGCTCTAGTTGATGGAATTACTTCCAAGAGATTACTTCTAGTTAAAAATATCCTATGTCCCAAAACAGTAACCTACATGGTCTACCCAGGTTTGAATGAAACCTGTACATAAGTTTCATTCAAACCCGTTAAGACGTGAAAAGCTGGCTCCATTATGCGCTATCCAACCATCCATCCATCCCACATCGCATCCATCCATGCGTTATCCATTTCCTTCAGGTGTGTTCGAGGTCAAGAGCAAACCCATTTCTCAATAAAAAAAACAAAATAAAAAGGCAACAATCAGACAAACACAAATCCCATAGGTAAAGGTTTAGTTTTTTATCGTCCGTAAAATAAAACTGAACTTTAAAACAGGGTTCGGAACCCTACAAATAAACAAAATATTTAGGTCATAAAACACTTAAAGTAACAGCCAATTACTGGATTTCAGATGTCTTCCAGGAATCACTTCAGAACTTCTTTAAAAAAAGAATTTTAACATCGTCCAATTTATTTTATGTTTCAGAGCTAGTTAGGTCTTTTGCTTTATGGTGGAAAAATAATGTATTTTCTTATTTTAGAATTTGTAATATTATAGTTATCTTTTTACTTTTACCATTTTCCGCCGCTGTTGAAAACACATAACCGCATGCTTCCTTTCTTAGTGGATCACTACTACAGTATCAAGAGCTTGATTCTGGCTTTTATTTCTAGGTGATGCCTCTCTCTAGCTCTGTCCGCCGAGCCAGTAGCTTAGACCCTGTTGCCGATACCTGTGAGCTTACTACGTTTTAAATTTTTAAACTGCTTTTCATCATCATCATATCAGCCGAAAGACGTCCACTGCTGGACATAGGCCTCCCCCAAGTGTCGCCACCACAAACGGTCCTGTGCGTCTCGCATCCATCGGCTACCCGCGACCCTCACCAGTTCATCGGTCCACCTTGTGGGAGGAACTGATTATAGGTATAAGTAAACTGTAAGTTATAACTGTAAGTTATACGTTGTACAATGGAGAAGTTAAAAAAAGTATGGAGGAACTGTAACATTACCAAAGCTACCAAAGTCAGGCTCGTGGGAACTATTGAGCTCCCCATTTTTCTTTACGCGGCAGAGACGTGGACAGTGCGCGAGTTGGAAAAGGGGAAGATAAATGCTCTGGAAATGTGGTGCTGGAGGAAAATACTCGGGATATCGTGGGTGGAGTTCCGTACCAACGTGTCCATACTCCAGGAGCTAGGCATCACACAGCGTCTGCCAGCCGTAGTACAGTTGTCCATACTGCAGTACTATGGAAATGATTCTAGGCGGGGTAACGACTCCATAAAGCGGCTGGTTGTGCAGGGAAAAGTAGAAGGAAAGAGATCGCGGGGCAGGTCACCTATGCGCTGGAATGTTAAGTTAAATCCGCACTTGTCAGCCGCGTACCTGATTGCGCCAGACAGTCTGCCAACAGGGAGATATGGTGGAAGATCGTGCGGAGAGCTGTGTTCGCTGCCGTCAAGGACGTGGACGCCTCGACGCGACCACGACAGCTCTGCTTAGAGCGAAACAACAGAATGAATACAAACATTTTTAATATTTCAATTTTACCCACTATGCATGTTATTTTTTTTTGCACCCTAACCTACAGAATTACTTACAACTAAAATTTTCTTACTACCTTAAATTTAGTACAATCACGTACACGTATCGGGCGTCAAAATTCTTTGATACGCAGTCTCAAACGGCCTTCTGTATTAACATTAGAAACGTGACCTACCCGACGATGAATAAATCAGACCTGTGCTATGTTAATGTGTACTCTACCGTGGTTTGAGATATTATGGGCAAAGGGAGCTTAGGAGATGGAGGTGTACCTGTGGATATAGATGTACATACAGGAGGATGGAGAGACGGCGGTGAATAATCCATACTTCCATACTAGTATTATAAATGCAACAGTGTGTCTATCTGTCTGTCTGTCCGTTATCTCTTCACGCTTAAACCGTTGAACCGATTCAGATGAAATTTAGTACCGAGATAGAATAGATCTTGGAAAAGGACATACGCTACATTTTGTTGCGAGAAAAGGGGGTTGAAAGTTTGTATGGGAGTCCATTATTGAGGATAAAACCACAAACCTTTGTATTAAGGCAGTTGATAAAGATAAATAATAATATGATCAAGAGTTTTTAAAAATTAGTACCTTAAAAATAAAAATGGCTGCCAAAAGTAACTTTTCCTCGCGGACGAAGTTGCGGGAAAAAGCTAATGTAGTATATGTTCAATATGCTTTCTACTCGTAGTTTGATAAAGTAATTATTTCTAAAGAATAAAGATCGTACCTAGTTGAGGCTTATGTAGTTTAAAAGATAAAATATTCATGATTATGTTTGCATGACATTGCGGCAGACGAAGGTAAAGATGGCGTGATGAGCTCGACTCCTACTCAAAAGAGTGATCCGCACTAGCAAAATACAAAGTTGTGAGGTATTGGGAATGCCCAGCAGTGGGAAAAATAGATTCCCGAGATAAATGATCAGTAATCGCTGTTAGAAATTATCCGATTAAGAAGTTCTTTCACTGATTAAAAGCTATACTATCCTTAAGTGTAAAAAGCTACAATTTATGCTGATAAGTTATTTTTTCTTGAAGGATTATCTTAACCACAAGAGTTAAGCCACTTGTAAAACTAGTCAATAACTATCAAGTTTATATACTTGTCATAATAAAATAAAATATTCATGTTTGAACTAAAAAAAACATAAATAACAACTGACGAAAAGTGTATGTATGAATCACACCCGTTATTTCGAATACAGATCTGAAAATAAGTGTTTTAATGCTTCCAGGATATCGAAAAACATTTTTTTCTTCTAAACAGTAGTGGCAACGGGCTCAGTACCTATAGATGGCTCTCAAACATAATAATACCGATAAAAAGTGGATGTATGAACCAAGTGCCTTACTCTTACAGGTACACGCCTCATGATAAGTCTATGTATTTCTAGGAACCCTTCCCTCAAAGAACAGCAGCAAGTTATGTATGCGCAGGCGCTGATGTTTCTCTCTCTAATTAGATAAAGGTGATAACAGTACTCATTGTGCCTCTCCACTGCCTTGACAAGAGCCGAAAACAGAGTGGCCTGGATGCAGCTCACCAGTGAATCCGTCAAAACTGTCTAGGACTGCACCACCTTCAGCAATGAAAAAAAATAAGTATTGATTTATAGATGCCGCCAAAACTCGAACTGACACCCGAAACACTCGACCCGAACACACAACTCTTGATACAGTCGTAACTGGAACTGAACCCCAAAACACTCGACCCGAACACACAACTCTTGATACAGTCGTAACTGGAACTGAACCCCGAAATACTCGACCTGAACACACAACTCTTGATACAGTCGTAACTGGAACTGAACCCCGAAACACACGACCCGAACACACAACTCTTGATACAGTCGTAACTGGAACTGAACCCCGAATCACTCTTGATACAGTCGAAACAGGGTTCGAACCCCGAAAAGCTAAGAAATAAACACACATCGCATTATTCGTATCACACCCGAAACTGATTCGCCGTGGGCCTGTACAGTCGAAACTGGAACTGAACCCCGAAAAACTCTTGATACAGTTGAAACTGGGACTGAACCCCGAAACACACATGATACTGTTGAAACTGGGATTGAACCCCGAAATACTCTTGATACAGTCGAAACTGGACCTGAACCTCGAAATGATACAGTCAAAACTTAACTGAACCCCGAAAAACGATACAGTCGAAACTGGGACTGAACCCCGAAAAACTCTTGATACCGTTGAAACTGGGACTGAACCCTGAAAAACTCTTGATACCGTCGAAACTGGGACTGAACCCCGAAAAACTCTTGATACAGTCGAAACTGGACCTGAACCTCGAAAAACTCTTGAAACAGTCGAAACTTAACTGAACCCCGAAAAACTCTTGATACAGTCGAAACTGGACCTGAACCTCGAAAAACTCTTGATACAGTCGAAACTGGGACTAAACCCCGAAAAACTCTTGATATTGTCGAAACTGGAACTGAACCCCAAAAACTCTTGATACAGTCGAAACCGGGACTGAACCCCGAAAAGCTAAGAAATAAACACACATCGCATTATTCGTATCACATACGAAACTGATTTGCCGTGGGCCTGTTACTCGCATGATTTGTACCGGCATGCAGTAGACATTCATTTGCATTCCAAATACCGCTTGGATAGGGGATTTCATTGAGTTAGAATTTCAATGTCTATCGATTTTGTGAGATACCTTGACTTGTGTTATTAGAGGCCGTGTTTTGAGGCGTGATGGGAATTTGATTAAAATTGACTCTGTGACGTGCATATTCCTTTTCACCCAAATGTTAAAACTCTCATTGTTTGCCCGCGACTTCGTACGCGCTTATTTTGTGTTTCCCCGTTCCCGTATAGCCTTCCTCAGGAATATGGCTATCATATATAAAAAGAGTTCTAAATCCGACAGGTAGTTCCAGAGATTAGCGCGTCCACACCAACACACTTTTCAGCTCTATTATATTAAGATTATAAGATATTTTATTGCAAGTCCTGAAAGCTAAAATTGAGATTTACGACTACCAGAATAAAATGCCAAAGCAATAAAGGCCGATGAATCCCGGAAAAATAGTGTTGGATCCCGTAACGAAAATTACACAAAAATACAGAGTGGAGGTGTAAGAAAAAAGCTCATTTCAACTTCCCTCTATTTCAAGCAGGTGATAACAGAATTCTAGCACCTCTGTGCTTCTGGGTCACCTCCTGGACAACATTCAACACCTGGTGGATGAATGTACCCCCACACATCCATCACGTGTTGACTAGGAGACCAGGAGGAATGTTGTGTAGAGCAAATAAAAAATAAAAAATAAAATATAGCAATATTCCCAAGTGATTCTAGTGTTGTACTAATGCATATTGTTCATGTCATACCCACGTTTGCTAAGTAACTCACAGGAACATCAATGACCAGTCGGTTGATTATGAAGAAAGCTCATCGTGATAAATTAGGTGAAGTGAGCTGTCATTCCAATTGACACGGGAATTGACATCTCACTTCATGACTTCACTTCAGTTATGTTTTCAAGGACACTTCTTTATTCCATAAATACTTAACTAACTATATACACTAGAAATAGAAATAAAATCTCCTAACTAAATAAACCCTAAAATATGGCGTCAAAAAATTCATCCGCATCGCTGTCGACTGGAAGTGTAACCAAAAGACTGGCGGCATTGCCACGTTGTATGGTTTTCAAGGTGATATATTTTCAGAATTGCTCTGCTGAAATGAAAGAGGTCCAATTTTAATGACATTCGCTCAAATAAACAGCAGCTATACCTAACTAATCTTACGTCATAACTCTGACATTTTACCTATTTATAGCTCTCGGCAATTACGCAATATGACAAGCGAGTAATATGCTAAAAAAATATGAAACATTTTTACTCCAAAGTAACTCAGTTTCATAACAAAATGAGTGAGACGTCGAAAAAATTTAGGCAATTTTTTTATTTAAGAATCTTCATGTGTTCTTATATGAGGAAAACATGATTTTATTTTGTATTCACGTCTTCAAGCTACGTATAATTATGTCCCATACTGAACGTTAAGGTCTCAGCAGGGGAATGTAATGAAACAATTTTATTATTTCAAGAACGGTTGTCGTGAGGAGAAAAATTGTCTTTATTTGCTTTGCAGATGAACGAATCACATAATTTGCTGAGAATACGTTCTTGAGTATTTCGTAATTTAAATGAAGACCAAGTTGTCAATGTCATCTAGCTGAAAATTACAAAAAATAATATTAAAGTTACTAGAACTAATACAATTTAACTTTGCGTACAGGTTTTCGACTCTGGGTATTTCTGGGATCCAGACTCTACCAATATTATGATATTATTGGGCACGAATCACAATATTTCTTTCTGCGTCAAGCCCTCTTGACCCACATTAGTCCGAGTTAGGTAGAAAAACAGACGTGAGCGCCAATGACTTGGACCCTCCCTCTAAAACTTATAACCTAAATATTTTTAAGGAAATATAGCCTACATACACAAAAACGAGTGAACTAGATCCCATAA
This sequence comes from Mamestra configurata, assembly GCA_002192655.3. Classification (NCBI taxonomy): domain Eukaryota; kingdom Metazoa; phylum Arthropoda; class Insecta; order Lepidoptera; family Noctuidae; genus Mamestra; species Mamestra configurata. The sequence goes on from NDFZ01004460.1 coordinate 83,201, forward strand.
AGCATAACTGCGTCGTAAGAGCGTTGTACAGTACACGTCATTGAGGCGTACGCTGCTTGCATGTTGCGTGTTATGTGGGACGTGCCACGCGCGTAACTGCGACGTAGACTTAGGGATGGGCAAGTTAAAGAAATATGTCGATAAATATCGAATCGACGTTAACAGTCATTGGCTATCATTTATCGATAAATTATATCTGCCTTTGTCTCAACTATGTCAGGGTCAAGCCGACCCCGTAGGTGAGATATTCAAAAATAAATACAATAAAAATAAGTGTTTCTGGTTGTTTCTTCGTTTTTTGACACCGGCTTCCAAAATTGAAGTTATTTTGTACTTTGTAGAAGTTTTGAAGTCGGTTGTATCTTTTTGTATACAGGTTTTTATTTTTCACTTTTTAGTGCTGGTGTATCAATTTTCCACGCATTCCAACCAGTCCATATCAATTTAGTTGTCCATCTCCAAAGTCCTTTCAGAACTTTAAATCAGATCTTTACGAAATTTCAATAGGACCATTTCGAAATAAACCGATATAATAAACATGGGAAAGATTGCCTTGATGTATTAAGTACGCCCATGTACAACTATTGTACATACAGTTTAAATATATAAACAAAAACATTTTTGTAAATCCATAACATACATTAAACCATCTGAATTGATAAAAATAACGATGTTTTTGCCTAAAATCAGTATTTTGCTAAAAAAATATGTTTCTCACAAATTATTAAAATTAAAATTCAGGAAATATCAACTTAAAACAGTAAAACAGTAAAAAACAAGAAAACAACAACAACAACTTAAAACAGTATCAAAAGATAGGATATGCGCGTGAAATTGGTCATTGAGTTACGTTCAAATAAAAAAATATCAAATTCCGTATTTAAAAATCGTGTTTAAAAAAAAAAGAATATCGAAATTTAAAATATTGACTGTTGTACATAATTTATCTATGAAAAAATATCGATATTTTGTTTTATTTCGACCAAACCTACGCAGACTGCTCAGTACTCATTGCCGAATAGCTGCACACACGCATCGCCATTGTCACAGCATGTGGATTGCGTGTCACGACGGGAACATTGCTAAAGGGACTTTGATGCTGCATTTTTATGATACAAACAACAAAACGTAACAGAAATAGTGCAAAACCTGAAAAATAATCATTATTAACAACTTTTATAATGGGACCAATACTGAAATCGTGAATTAAAAAGTCAGCTGTTCATTTCGACGAGTTATGCAAAAATAAATGTATAGGGCAATTGATCTCATATTTATAAATGGTTTTATTTTGTAAATAAGTTAAACATAATCTTTACACACGTCAATTTTTTTTTGTTCATTTTTAACTAGATGAGGCCGGGTTTTCTTAGAATCTTAGGAACTATACCGATACCATCGATCGACGTTGATCGATTGGTGTGGTTGAAACTATCGATCGACCTCGACAAATCCATTCTATCATCGATCAATGGCATTGATCGACGATCGATAGATTGGAGTGGCAACACCCTTAGCTAACTACTCTGAGAAGAAACACCGAAACAAACTCAAAGGTCTCTTATAAAATCCATACAATCCGAACGGGTCAAATCATATGAGAACAAGTAGGTTAATGTCTGAGCTGGTCTTTTGAGGAAACTACCTCACAGATTTGAGTGGACCTGTCCAGACAGTGCAAGCATTTGTCAAATATCATATAGCTCAAGCTTCACACTTTAAGGAGCTCAGCGATGATGATTTTTATTTTTTGCTTTATTTCTAATACACCCTGTACAAGATGGCAGACAAGTAGGTAATCCATCGCTTATACTAGAGACGGTCCACGACCGCATCTTTACGTCTTGTGATAATATGGATTTTACATTATATTCTGAAAACAGTATGTTAAATTACTATCTCTTTTACTTGTTAATTTTTAAAGATAAACGCATAGGAAAAAAAATTATAGCGAAAGAGAATATTATCATCTTGAACAAGTTTTTTTTTTTTTTTGCACACCTTGTATCTATCTACAATACGACCTGCACTTAGAAAAGTAAACTTCCTTATTTGTACAAACCTTCCATGTGAACATTGTTTTAGTATCCAATACCAGAAAGTTTCAATGGACGGAATAAACAGAAAGAAATCAACTTGAACAAAACTGATAAAAGTTCTTTTCAAGTTTCTCATTACTTTATACAAGCTATTTTCTCGTTCCCGTAGGAATTTTGGGAAATCCTCTTAGTGGTCTCCTACACTCCCAAGGAACCTACGTGCTAAATTTCAGCTTTCTACGGCCAGTTGATTTGGCTGTGCGTTGTCTGTCAGTCACTCAGTCACTCGATCACTCAGTAACGGAAGAGTTTTACAGATTTTGTCTTTAGCTGTGGAATAGATATTTCAGTATTACAAAAACTATTTTGCATTTTAGAGATAGTGAATAAATTAAACTATCTAAACTAATTAAAGTCTCGTTTCAGCCTGAACATGAATAGTAGCTTGAAAATGGTATAATACAATATCCGCCGAATTAGTAAATACATACAAAATATTTTTTTTTTAAGTAAATAACTGTTTGATAGTAAAAGTATTAAAATATAAAGAAAGAAAGAATAAAATTTATTTAGCACATAGGTACTACATGAAACACGCACGGTAAAAATAATTACAAAAAGGTAGTTGTGCCAAAAACTAAGTTTGTGTCTCACGGCTGCACTAAAAAGGTCCATTTCGATCGATCAGCGATATGTCAGACAGACTGATGCTGTCTGACGCTGTTTTTCTAATAAACCTTTCAAAGGACGAGTGGCGGTGTATTCAAGCGATTCTGCTCTTTAGAAATTTTGTTTTCATTAGTTAAATGTATTATTATTGTCTCGGCAACTTTATCTAACATGTCTGCATGTAATATCATGAACTGCACTCACTGTGTCCCTTAAGGGCAGCTGGTACATATAGCTCAGGGTTTCCTTTTTCAAGTACCAGCAGTACATCATCTGTTCAATCTTGCACATAAATTTGTACTAAGCATGTACCACCTAGTTTGTGAAACAATAAATAAATTATTATTATTATTTGAATTAATTTATAAATAAAATCTGAATTAAAGTAAATAAAAGAGTAAACAGATATAATCGCACATGGAGCAAACTATAAATACTAAACATTTAATTAAAGCTTGAATGATATTATAAGAATGTATATGCGTGTGTACGTGTGTTTTAATAAATACTTGAATAGTACTATAGATGCATCGCTGCTTCCGAAAACATTCTCCTTGCAAACGAACACTACCCTATCCTTCACTACAAAAATAAACAAAAATCCAGACCAAAACGCAACCAACCAACGCGGTGGCCTATTTACACCCACCAAGCGGTACCATTGTGAAAGTTGTACGGATCTCCACAATCGTGAAGTTTCAACAAAAGAGAACAAGGAGAACAGGCGAAGGACAGAACAAACTTGTCCGTTCAACTAAAAGCGCGAATCCTTCTAAAAGTTGTGCATTATCATAATGTCGGGGGATGTTAACTACAGGGTGGGTTTGGTTGCTTGGCTGGGTTTTAACTTTGGTTGGTATTGTGTGGTCGTTTTTTTAAGCTGGTTTTACATGATAACCCGATCGTGGATAGAGTAGAAAACATTTATTCGTCACAGATACAATAAGAAAGCAACAAAACAAAGTAAAAGGAATAATCTATATAAACAAAAACGAATCGCAAAATTTGTTGCTAAGCGCAAAACTCGAGAACGGCTGAACCAATTTCGCTAATTCTTTTTTTGTTGTGAATGTTATTGTCACGAGAAGGTTCTTATGAAAGAACATTTTAAAAAACATTTACATCCGAGCGAAGCCGGGGCGGTCCACTAGTCTTCTATATAATAAAAATGAATCGCAAAATTTGTTGCTAAGCGCAAAACTCGAGAACGGCTGGACCAATTTCGCCAATTCTTGTTTTGTTGTGTTTGTTATTGTCAGGGGAAGGTCCTTATACATTACATTATAAAAAATTGAAAAAGCATTAATATCCGGGCAAAGCCGGGGCGGTCTACTAGTAGTAAATAATTTTGTTAAGCATGACAGCATGCTCATACCGAAAGGGTTATCCCAGCAATTGTTGGGCGTCAGTAACCCATGGTTGGTTTTCGGCTGGCAATCCGTAGTGACACACCGATGGCGGTAGATAAATGGCGGTAGATAGATGGCGGAGATACTAAATAAAATATTCATCATCTGCCTAGCTTTTTCCCAACTATATTGGGGTCGGCTTCCAGTCCAACCGGATTCAGCTGAATACCAGTATTTTACGTAGAGCGACTGCCTACCAGACCTCCACAACCCATTATCTGGGTAACACGGTAGTTTTTGGCAAGACTGGAGTCAGATTTACTGGCTTCAAACAATCCGTAACGACTGCCAAAGATCTAAATATGACAGCCGGAACCAACGGCTTAACATGTTTTCTGAGGCACGGAGGAAACTCGGTATGTTAGGTCACCCATCCACAGACCAACCTTGGCAAGTATTGCTTAACCTTGGTCNTCTGGGTAACACGGTAGTTTTTGGCAAGACTGGAGTCAGATTTACTGGCTTCAAACAATCCGTAACGACTGCCAAAGATCTAAATATGACAGCCGGAACCAACGGCTTAACATGTTTTCTGAGGCACGGAGGAAACTCGGTATGTTAGGTCACCCATCCACAGACCAACCTTGGCAAGTATTGCTTAACCTTGGTCGATCCGTGTGGCTGTTATTCTTTAGCCACGAGCTCCACGAGCACATAATAAAATATAAATATTTTAATAAATAATAATAAATATTTAAAAATCTATTTTTGAGCGTTTCTTTTTTTCTTCGTTCTAATAAGATTTTCGTTTTTCAGGATTTGATCATCATTTGAATACTATCCTCTGGCGTTTCAAATGGTAGTAACATATTTTGTTGAGTAAAACAATTTGGTTTTAAGTTTCTTCGGGAGGCAGCGGCCATGTCCATGTTTCACAATTAGCGTAAGTGAGAAACATGAAAATAAATCTTATACGTCTATTATTTTTCATTGTGTGTTGACGATCTCAATCTTAATTGAGTTTCAAGACACCCTGTATTATAACCGGAAGCATACTGACCTTTGTCAGATTCTCGATGACGTCATAAGCTGTATTGTTCTAAAATTGTTTTAAACTTATTATTTTGTTTGTAAAAGTTTTGGAGGCTTAGGATCGAGTTTATTTACTTTTTTGTTTTCTAAGAATAGAAATGAAAGATGGAGTTCAAAAAGTTAGCTTTTGCCAGTGTATCACATACTTAAAAGTTGTAAATTATCCCACTCAAAAGATAACGAATAATTTTGTCCTAAGCTGGGTCATGGTTAACTTGTGTTTTAAGTATTATCTAAATCTAATTTGGCGTTGAGGCGTGATTGATCTTTAAACATCCAAAATAAATCATATCAGCCGAAAGACGTCCACTGCTGAAAATCCCACAACAACCGGTCCTGTGCGTCTCGCATCCATCGGCTACCCTCGACTCGCACCAGGTCATCGGTCCACCTTGTGGGAGGCCTTCCAATGCTGCGTCTTACGGTTCGCAATCGCCACTCCAGAACTTTTCGGCCCCAACAACCATCTGTTCTACGAGGAATTCAAAATACAGTCTCACACATTTACTTTACTACCGGTTGCAAATTATATACAACTAGCAGACGTCACGCGGTTTCACCCGCGTAGTTCCCGTTCCCGTGGGATTATGGGGATAAAATATAGCCTATGTTACTCGCTGATAATGTAGCTATCCATTGCTGAAAGAATTTTTGAAATCGGTACAGTAGTTTTTGAGTTTATTCGTTACAAACATACAAAAATACAAATTTTTCCTCTTTTTAATATTATATAGTGTAGAAGTGTAAAAAACCTTCCTCTTTGATAACTCTTTTTATAACAGTAAACTGTAACAACATTTGTTGCATGGTTTAAAAGAAGTAAGTGGTAAAGCAGGGGCAGACAGCGGCTTTGTTTGAAAGTATTTAATTATTATTTTTTTTATATTTTTATTTCAGACCTTGATCCATATGATGTTAGTAATACACGCTACTTAAAAACTATGTTAGTAACAGACACAATACAACACTGGTTTTAATTCATATATTTCGCGCTCACCTGACGCACCGGGCACATGCACATGTGTATGTACCCAGTATGACCCTCAGTATGCTGTTGAGGCTCCCACGCACCCTGCCCATCATGGATGCCGACCTTTTCCGAAGGATGGTGGTGAAGCCATCAGTGTGCGCTTCAGAAAACATTCCTTCAGAAAACATTTAGAGATTGAAACTACCAAAAGGATAGGATTTGCTTGGTTGAGAAATATGCAATGATATGGGTGTATAATATAATTGTTTTAACTAACTGGCCATTTCTGCTTAACCCTTTGGAGAATACAGTCGTGATTATAGATTTAAAGAGGTTGACATTGAACTGGCTCTCTGTGTTAGCCGCAGATTTTTGAGACGAAATGTATTTTTTTCTAAGAATATATGGTGTTATGATTCGGTTAGAACCAGCTTTCTTGTGTATCCGAACATAATTTACTGACATGACGACTCTAATTTCTTCGAAAAAAATAGAGGTGTAAAGTATATATAGATAATTTATACAAAAATGATTAAATCCCATGTTCTTTTATAGGAATGGTGTCTTATGCCAACAACACCACAAACATCACAATCTCAGGTTCAGTTGAAAACCAGCGTCAGGCAATAGTTGAGTGGCATATTATGTCGAATTGGACCTATTTAGAGCAGCAGCAAGGCAAATTGTCTTTGGTGTTTTAAAAACACAATGTATGTATATATTATTTTTATTTTTCTACTATTTTCATTTGTTTTGTTTGGCCTATAAACCTGTGTTGTGTGCTAAATAAATGTTGGTATTTTCTTCATTATTTTTTAGATATTTCAAAACGGCACTAAAGTTAAATTCGAGCAGCAACTAAAAGATTCAATAGAAATTCTAATTACCCTCTGCCTAACTAAATATAACTTGCAAAGTTTCCATTAACTTACGAAGTTACTGTAAAAAACTGTTTTAACTATTCGTAAATCTTAGTTATTTACATTTAACATGTATCAGTAACAACTAAATACTTAAACAACTAGTCTAGTTGTTTAAGTATTTAGTTGTGACTTGTAAAAAAAAGGGGTTGTCTGTAAATTCGGTTTACGGACGATAGTTTAACGTGACAACGTCTTAACAAAACGTTGATTTATTTATTTATTAAGTAAGGCACACCAACGACATATTTACAATTAAAAAAAAAAACAGGAAGTTATAGGTATTGAATTCTGTGCAAATACATCACTTATAGGTATGCACAACATTCTCTATGAAAGATTAACATGATTAACAAAGATTCATTAGTTCATTTGAAACAAAATAATAATTAAATTTAAACAATGCATTACAAAATAAAATCATCATCATCATATCAGCCAATTGCCGTCCACTGCTGAACGTAAGCCTCCCCCAAAGATCGCCAACCATCCACAAAATAAAATAAATTACACTAATACAATTGTTAAAAAAAATCGTTAATAAATAAAAGATGTCAAATATAGGTATGTCACATAGCGAATAAGTTAAATTAATTACAATAAAATAAAATAATTAAAACAATTTCAAAAGAACAGTTATATTAAATTAAATTAAATTGGAAACAAAAAGAAAATCAAGTACAATAGAAAAAATTACAATTAACATTTCAAACATAAAAAAAAAATCTATTCAAAATCAAAAATTAAAAGAGACAAAAGGGTGTAGGCAGCTGATCACAGGTCAATACTGAGTATTTTGTTTTTAAATTTTGGTATCCTGTCAAAGAAAACATCGATACCGCTGTCGATAGAGCAGGTTCTATTGTGGCAATCCAACATTCTATTTAGGGGAGCATGTCGACCCAGGAGCATGTTGATGAAATGATCGTAACGTTACAATGAGCGTAACGTTCAAAATCAAAGTACAATGCGCGTAACGTTACAATGAGTCATCCTTTTTTGCATGCAGCCGGTGCTCATCGATTTATTAGACGTTGTCACGTCAAAAACTAATTTTCTAAACACCGAAAACTAAACAACTTTCAGACGACTAAAATAATTCGAGACTACCGCAAAAATACAACTAAAAACTAGCGACATTCGGACGATATAATATTTTATTAATATCGAACATATACGATACGACGTAGTACACAATTTTGAGGGGACCATATTGCATGAAACTACATATCAAATAATCATAAAATGAAATCAGACGGAATAAATAACTTTTGATCAGATATTTTACGACGATATTTTACTATTATGGCATAGTTTTAGCTGCGTGTGTACACGATATACTTATATAAAATGTTTGGGTTTCTAGCTTGTATTTTTCTAATATTATCGTAATACAAACCTTCGCTTTTGGACCTTGTTTCTTGGAGCTCGTGGCTAAGTAATGACATCCGCACGGGTTGTTTTTCAATATTTGTAGATACTAGCTTACGCCCTCGTGAATGGCGTGAATGAAAATTATCCCAATGGAACGTACTCCCGGGATAAAAAGTATGCTTTATGTTATTCCAGACTATATTCTATATCTGTGCCAAATTTCATCAATTTCGGTTCACTTACGTGATTGAGTAACGAACATCCATCCATCCAAACACCCATCCATCTAAACTAATAATAATAATAATAATAATATCTTGGGACAACTCACACACGGTCATCTGATCCCAAACTAGGCAGAGCCTGTGCTATGGCAACCAGACAACTGATAAACATACTTATATATTTCTAAATACATACATATTATAGACAAATTACACCCAGACACAGAACAAATGATCATGCTCATCACACAAAGATTTGTCCTGAGTGGGAATCGAACCCACGACCTCCGGTTTAGCAGTCAGGGTCACTAACCACTCGACCAACAGGCCAGACCAAAACTGTCGCATTTATAATAATATATAGTCCTCCTGACCGATTTCGGCCATGGTGGCCACCCTCAACCCAGGCGCGGGACATATTGTAGTGCACAAGTGTGTGTGCAAACACAGGTCCACTCCCTCTTCCATTACTCTCATATTCCGATGGGATGGCAACGTTGCCCCACTCTAGGAACTTCTCCTGTATCGTGGGTGCGTATCTTTCGTAAGCATAAAAACTGTCAAGAGCTAGTCTGACTCACACACGAAGGATTCCGTAATTTAAAACACCTCTTTAAGAGGAGGCTCCCTAAATTTTATGTTAATTTGCATTAATATTCAGAAACAGTCACAC